>JAVHYY010000797.1:0-80453 GCA_035221665.1 Okamejei kenojei
TACTGCACATCCGTATGATAAGAAGCAACATACTAGCCTGTAACTCGAGCCTGAACACCCCTTTCCAACCTTCAACCACTCCAGCGAGCACTCCCTATAATTGCAAGGCATTCCGCCTCAGGGATCCTAGACAAGCTGCAACTGTGGCACTATCTCGTCTGCCATGACCCAGATCACCATCCCTCCACCAGGCTTCACCCCAGATGCAAGAAGCCACCACCGACTGAAATCTCGTCAACTCCTTTGCTCCAATGAAACATCTCCTTGCATCAATCCTGCCAGCACGGCAGACAAAACACACTGAATAGACACCAATGGCCACAGGTAAGGCAACCTCATCTCCAGTACACAGAGAATCTCTTCCACCAGATAAAGCGTCCAGGTCCTAGCTCCCCAGAGGAGCAATGGGGTGAGAGCACATACAACATGGTAACTGGAGTTGGACGTATCAATGCCTAGCGAGAGAGAGAGGAGGCCCCTCCGACCAGAGCCCACCTGGAATGTGGAGCAGAACATACAACAGCCACACCGTGTCATCGCCTGCGTGCCCGCTCACCACACCCACCAAATGGAGCAGTGTCAGGGCCTGGCAAGACATTGACGCCAACACAGAGACACAACCTGCGGCTCAACACCCGGCTTGGGATCAACTATTCCTTTTGGTTTATTGTTTCAATCGCAAAAGAATAAGCTCCACTCCAAGACAGTATTAATTGCAGCCGAAATTGTGAATAATCCAACGATGGGCACAAACCAATCTCCCATCCATTGACATCCATTTATACCTCACCGCCTCGCCATGACCAGCTGCAAAATCGACATTCTCACACCAGGTCATTCCTTCTTCCCCCCCTCGTCCCATCAGTAAAAGATAAGAAGTGTGAACACGCCTCACCTCCAATCTCAAGGACAATTTCTTCCCCCTGTTATCAGGCACTGAATGATACTTCACAACCAGTGCGAACTACCTATCTACCTCTTTGGTGACCCACGCCCGATCCTTGATGGACTTTCCTGCATTAACCTTCACCAAACGTTTTCCCCGTAATCTCATGCATCTATACACTTTAAATTACCCCATTGTAATCATTTGTTTTCTTTCCGCAGCAAAACATTTAATGCACCTCGTACTACTTTAAATAACTAAACAAAACCTGAAACATCTCACTAACTTCTCCAGAGATGCACTCTACTCGAAATGTTATTGTGTGTGGTGTCACTAATGATGTGTGTGTCCATGCATGGTGTGTAGCACGTGTATTTAATTGTAATGTGTGAGATTGTGCAAACCAGTTGCAGTGTTGTGTGTGTGATGTAAGTGTATGCGATTGCAAGAATTACAATGATTCAATGTTACTATATTGTCACGTGTACACGAGGGATAGTGGAATACTTAGTTTTTGCATATTAACCCGTAAGATCATGTAGCAACCCCCGCCTAGAGCCCCTACCACGTTCACGGCTCGCCACATTTGACGCCGACAATAGTTACAAACGTTGGCCGAATAATTCTATCTCCAGCTGCCGCCGCACCTGGTCCCCCTTCGTTCTCGCGTCCTCTCTCCCTCGATCATATCGCCGCGCCCACCTTCGAGCTCGCTGCAATGCCGCGCTCCATCCACGCGTAACCGAGGCGCGGCTCCCATCGCCGATCCGCGTGGGTCGAGCTCGTGCCTACCGGGACCCAAAGAGAAGGCGGCCCTGCCTACACACACGGTACAATCCCGCTGCGCTGCGTTGCGCAGGTCGTCGCGAAACACCCCGACAATAAATAAACAGATTATACCAACAGACCTTCCACTAAATTCAATGTCGCCTACGAGATAGTGAATGCGGTAGAGTTTGTAAGAGCGACTGCATTTGCTTGTGATTTGTGTCGCGTAGAGTTCGTTTGATTGTTGAGCACTAGTAAATGTGGGTGAGGATTGTTTTGGGAGTGTGTGTGGAATTGTGTTTGTGAGGCAATGTTATATAATACACATGTACTGACCCGTGGCGGTCCCAACATCACACGGGAGGGCTGTCCCCGAACCAATATCCTCTCCTCCACCAATGCCAATATTGGTGGCCCTGTGTGTGCGCTATAATGGGTGTTGATGTGGAGCCGAAGATACGGTTCTCCAGAGGGCTAGATATGGGACATTGTGGCCGAATGATTCGTGGTCGTGGGGCATTCCAAAGGCACGGCTGCTGGGTTGGCCATCACATATCACCCTGTCTATACATGCAGTCTTGTGGAACTGGCATGCACCACACGCACGGCTTGTGGGCTGCTAGTTTTAGATCACATACAGGGCTGGTGGGTCTGAATAGAGTATCACTCACACTCACATGTTCCTTCTGCTTCTGAGCAGTTCCAACTCACTCCTTGCTGGTGCGCGGGCAGTTTATTAACTACACGGCCTGGTGGAACAACTCTTGGCAGATTTCCAGATCACTACTAGTAGCTGTGAGCTGAACTTATCAGTCCACTTTCACTGCTCGCGTACTGCGTGCTTAATCACTCTCTACCCTTCTGGTGGGGAGGCAGTTACTCACGGCTGATGAGCTGTCAGTATCACATCTCAACTATAACGGAGGTGGCTGCGCGTTCTTAATCTTAATCCACGGCTGTGAGGGTCTGCGATCAGGTTCACTCACTCACGGCTGGTGTGCTGGCAATTACATGCATGGCCGGTGTGCATCATCGACACGACATATCATAAACATCACTATTGACGATACCTCATCACACACTACGTACATTCCATTCACAAGCCACACACCCTGCATCACACACCTCACCTTCCATCACACACAACCTCCGTCACTCAGCACCTGCATCAAACACCACACAACACTCCATACCTAACACACACTCCCCTCCTCTCTCACAACAATCACAACTTACCATATAATTCTCCAATCACACACATACCCTCCATTTCCGCACTACACAAAACACACACACCATCCATCATACATTACACACACACCCTCCATCTTCTCCACATTTTAACATAACCCTCCATCTCACACTCACATCCCTCCTTCACACATCACCCACACTCCAACACCCTCCATCACTCACATCTCCCGAACATCACTGACACTCACTGACAGACTCACACACTCCACTCTCTCACCAACACACCATACACACACACACTCATATTACACTGCACACAACATAAATGTAGATCTCATACCTCACACAACACTCATAATACTCAGACGCGCACACACACATGGGACATATATCTAGAGAACACTATCTTGAAGCTACTCACACTGCTGAGAGCAGCCTCTGGATTGAGCGGAACTTCCGGAATGAGCGCGACCTATGCACTGAGCGGGACTTCCTGATTAATCGCGACATCTTCACTGAGCTCGGCGTAGACTCACTGTTCATTTACTCACGGCGTAGACTCACAGTTCAGTTTCTCACGGCGCAGACTGACATTTCAATCAGCACGGTGCAGACTCACAGTTCAGTTCGCTGACGGCGCAGACTCACAGTTACATTCACTCACGGCATAGACTCACAGTTCAGTTCACTCACGGTGTAGACTCAATGTTCAGTCAGCACTGTGCACATTCACAGTTCAGTTCACTCACGGCGCAGACTGAAAGTTCAGTCACTCACGGCGCAGACTCACATTTCAATCAGCACGGTGCAGCCAACAGTTCATTTCACTCACGGCGTAGACGCACAGTTCTGGAAACAAATCTTACTCTCCACGTCTTTCCGGGGTAACTGAATTCACATCCGGTCCTTTTCCGCGCTTTAGTTCTCCTTTTGTCGTGCTTACAGGAAGGGGCGTTAGCTTTTTTTCGTGGTGACTAACAGGCGAGAAGGCCTATGGTCTGCTGATCTCACGATTTTTTAAAACATTTAGCATGAACTTTTCTATTATCTTATTTTCACCGATGTTCGCGTGGAGCGGTGCAGAAACGAGTGAGTAAGAATGCGAAAATATCATAGCGATATTAGGGGAGCGTTTAGAGGATTACAATGTATTTATAACGTGACCGGAGTGTCAAGTGAGTGTTTTAGTAATAGTATAGGAAGATAATAGATGGATGATGTGGGAGTGTCAGGTTTTGAGAATGTATGAAATATCTGATTCATTTGTTTGATAGTGATAAAGCATGAGAGTGTGGATGGAAATGGTGGTGTTTCAGTAAGTGATTATCCGTGATGTGTTAGTGCGTGTGAGCAAATAAATGCGTGTCTATTACTGCTAGTGCGTGTATATATGCTGGTAGTGTGAGCGCATGTGTATCATTGTATGCGAGAACATGTCAGGGAGGGTATTTGAGTGTGCCTGTGATTTTATGTGTGAGGCTGTGTGTGTGTGGGTGTGTGTGGGGTGTGATGTGGGGGGGTGTGGGTGTGTGTTGCGTGTGCGTGCGTGTGTGTGTATGTTTGCGTGTGTATGTGCGTGTGTACTTGTGTGAGTTTTGTAGTGTGTTTATTTGTGCGTTGAGTTTTGTGTGTGCGTGTGTGGGGGGTGTGTGCGGGTGTGGGGGGTGCCTATCGTGTGTGCTTGTGTGCGTGAGTTTGTGTGTGTGTGCGCGTGTATGTATGATACACACCCATTGGGTCAGGAGGGAAGATATAATCAGCCATTATGAAAAAGGCGGAGTAGATTTGATGGACAAATAGCTTAAATATGCTGCAATCCTGTTATAATCTTATGACTGTATTGAGTGATGTGAGTTTTTACGCTTTGTGACAGCGTGAGTGTGTATATGATGAGTGTGAGTGCACAACATGTCAGTGTGTGACAGTGAGAGAGTGTATTTTAGTGTTAGTGGTGTGAACGTGTTCATGGGTATGAGTGAGTATGAGTATGGGTATGTGAACGTATTTATGTGTGTGGCGTGAGTGTGTGTTGGTGTTTCAAAAAGTATATGACGTTGCTACGAACTGTGTAAGAATGTGTGCGTTTCGTGAGTATACGAGAGCGTGTGAGCGAGTGTGGGTACATGAATGTGTAAGTAAAGAAAAACAGCTGAAAAAACCAGCGGTTGAGGCAGCATCTATGGAGAGAATGAATAGGCGACGTTTCGGGTCGGGACCCTTGTTCAGGAAACATGAAGACCCTTCTTCAGGGAATAGCAATAGGTGAATATGTAAGTGCCTCCGTGCGTGAGTGTGTCCACGGGTCTGTGTTTCGATGTGTCCGTGTCCGTGACTTTGAGTGCGTAGCATTGTATGAATAATGTTTGTGTGCGTGTAACAGTGCATTGCCGTGCGTAAGAGTGGGTAGTTGTGTGAATTGTATGAAGTTGTGTGAGATTGGGGTGCATGTGAGGGTGCGTTTGTGTGCAATATGCAATGATGCGGTTTGGGAAAGCACGAACGGAGTGACACGTTGTTGGAATTATTGTTGGAGTGACATAACTGTGGGGGTAGATTGAGAACGTGACTCACAGTGGAGCAATACTGGTGGACTGACACAAGTGGGATCGTTCAGATGAATGCCACACTGTGTGGTACTGATGGAGTTGATAGTTAAACTGGATTGACACTGTGGGGATAGTTAAGCTGGATTGACACAGTGGGGATAGTTAAACTGGATTGACACTGTGGGGATAGTTAAGCTGGATTGACACACTGTGGTGTTTTAGTACTAGTGGAGTGGCTCCCAACGGGGTGGCATTGTTGGGATGCACACTGTGAATAGTACTGATGAGATTGGCACACTGTTGTATGTTACTGATGGACTGGCACACTATAATCGAGTGACGCACACTACTAATCGAGTGACGCACTGTGTGATAGTACTGATGGACTGACGCACTGCGGGTTAGTACTGATGAATGACACACTCGGGGTTTTTCTGAAGAAATTAGATACTGTGGGGTAATACTGATGGAGTTAAATCACTATGAGGTAGTACTGATAGAGAGACACTATGGCTAGTACTGATGTAGAGGAACACTAATAGATGGTACTGATGAATTACACACTGTGGTGTCGTACATGTAGTGAAACACTGAGGGGAAGAACCGATACAGTGACACACTATGGGTAGTACTGATACGGAGACACACTGTAGGATAGAACGGATGGAATTGGCAACACATTGTAATAGTACTGGAGAACGACACTGTTGGATAGTGCTGATAGAGAGACACATGGTGGGGTAGTCTAAAGCTGTTATGGACCACATGGTGGAGTACTACTGATGGAGGTACACATGCTGGGGTAGTACTAATGTTATGGACACACGGAGTGGGGTAGTACTGATGGAGAGACACCCCCAAGGGGCAGAAACTCTGGTGGGTGTTGTGTACACCACCTAACAGTTAGCGGAGGAAGTTGGGCTGGTATCAAGCAGGAAATTATAAATGCGTGCGACAAGGCAAACAGTTTATCAGTGACCATTCAATACTACATATAGATTGGGTTAATCAAAATTGGCAGGGGCTTGAGGAAGAGGATATTTATGGATGTATGCGGGATAGTTATACTAAAATCAACATGTAAGGAAACCAACGAGAGGCAGGCTATTTTAACCTGATTTTTGAGTAAAAGAGGAAGGGGTAATTAGCCGCTTGTTGTACGTGCCCGCCCCCATTGGGCCAATGAGTCTAGACCATAATAATGGTTTGATTCTTCATTAGATGGAGAGTGACATTGATAATTCAGAAACAATGGTTCCTCTCGAAATTAAAGAAAGGGTAACTTTGGAGGGTATGAGGACCTGAATTGGCCATGATTGACTGGCAATAATTCAAAAGGTTGACGGTGGCTGAGATGAACAATGGGAAGAACGCCATTTAAGATGCATGGATAACTAAAAAAAATGTTCATCCCAGATTTGCAAACAGAAAAATCGGCGGAAGGTATGCAAACTTCCTCTCCGTGCATAACAAGGAATCAGGGAAAGTTATCAAAGCAAAGGATGATGCGTACAAAGTAACCATAAAGCAGCGACAGCAATACCAGAGACTGGGAGAACAATTCAGAGACCAGCAGAGGAAGGACAAGGGCTTAAATTCGGCAAAGGAAAAATAATTATGAAAGAAAACTGGCAGGAACATACAAAACTGACTGCCAAAGTTTTTATAGATAAGTAAGAGAAAGATGTTAGTTTAAAACAAATGTAGGTCCCTTCTAGAGTCAGAAATAGGTGAGTTGATCATGGGACAAGGATATGCGCGGACAATGGAGATAACTACTTTGGTTCCGTCTTTAACTAAGGAAGACATAAATAATCTGCCTAAATAGCAGGGACCTGTGGGTCAAAGGAGGAATTGAGTGAAATTCCAGTTCCGTCGGGAGTGGTGTTTGGGTAAATTGAATAGATTAAAGGCCGAAAATCCCCACCAGATGCATCCCAAGTACTTACAGTAGCTCAGGAAATAAGCTGGATGTCTATTAGTGATAATCTTTCCAAAACTCTTTAGATTCTGGAGTATTCCTAGAGATTCTGGCGGTAGCAAATGTAACCCCACTTTATTTAACGAAGGAGGGAAGAAGAAATAACGGGAATTACAGACCAGTTTGAAGTCTAACACGGTAGTGGGGAAAACTGCAATAGAGTCATTATTAAAGATGGGATAGCATCACATTTGAAAGTGGTGAAATCATGGACAAAGTCACATGGATTACAAAAAGTAAATCATTCTGACAATCTCTGTGAATTTTTCGAGGATTAACTAAGTAGCGTGGATAAGGAGAACCAGGATGTGGTAATCTGGACTTCCAGAAGGCTTTCGACAAGGTCCCACATAAGAGATTAGTATACAAACTTAAAGCATCGGTATTAGGGTTCATATTGATGATGATAGAGAACTCTGGCAAACAAAGCAAAGAGTAGTAGTAAACCGGTCCTTTTCACTGGCAGCAGTAACAAGTGGGGTATACCATCCCGCAGGCTCATGCTGGGACCCCAGCTATTTACAATATATATTAATGATCTGGATGAGGAATTGAAGGCAATATCTCCAAGTTTGCGGATGACACTAAGCTGGGGGCAGTGTTCGCTGTGAGGAAGATGCTTGGAGACTGCAAGGCTGACTTGGATAGGCTGGTGAGCTGGCAAATGTTTGGCAGATGCAGTAATAATGTGGATAAATGTGAGGTTATCCACTTTGGTGGGCAAAAACAGGAAAGCAAATATTATTTAATGGTGGCCGATTAGGAAAAGGGAGAAGCAGACCTGGGTGTCATGGTACACCAGTCATTGAAAGTTAGGCATGCAGGTGCAAGCAGGCAGTGAAAAAAGCGAGCGAATGGTATGTTAGCTTTCATAGCAAAAGATTTGAGTACAGAGCAGGAGGTTCACTTCAGTTGTACAGTCTTGGTGAGTACCACACCTGGAGTATTGGGGGTTTGGCGTGCAGTTTTGGTCTCCAAATCTGAGGAAGGACAGTATTTGCCATAGAGGGAGTGCAGAGAAGGTTCACCAGACTGATTCCTGGGATGTCAGGACTGACTTATGAAGAAAGCTGGATAGACTTGGTTTATACTCTCTGGAATTTAGGGAGATTAAAGGGGATCTTATAGAAAACTTACAAAATTCTTAAGGGTTGGACAGGCTAGATGCAGAAGATTTGTTCCCGATGTTGGGAAGTCCAGGACAAGGGGTTCACAGCTTTAAGGATAAGGAAATCCTTTAAGACCGAGATTGAGAAAGACTTTCATCACACAGAGGAGTGGTGAGTCTCTGGAACTCTCTGCCACAGAGGGTAGTTGAAGCCAGTGTCATTGGCTATATTTAAGAGTGAGTTGGATGTGGCCCTTGGTGGCTAAAGGGGTCAGAGGGTATGGAGAGAAGGCAGGTACGGAATACTGAGTTGGATGATCAGCCATGATCATATTGAATGGCGGTGCAGCCTCGAAGGGCTGAATGGCCTACTCCTGCACCTAATTTCTATGTTTCTATGTTTCTATGACACGGTGGGGAAGTCAGGTTCGGAGTTACAATTATAGGATAAGTACATTAGCGTGATACACTGTGGGATAGTACTGATGGAGTGACACACGATGGGGTGGTACTGATGACGTGACACATTGTGCAGTAGTACTGATGAAATGACACTGAAATACTACTGATGAAGTGTCACGCTGTGGGATAGTTCTGATGAAATGACACACTGTGGGGTTGTACTGACGGAGTGACCGTGTGGAGTAGTACTGATGTAACACACTTTGTTGTAGTACTGATAGGGAGATACTCTATGGGGCAGTAGTCATGTAATGATAATTTTCGTACATTTGTGTAAACATGTTCCACTCTTCCACCCGCCTCTCTGTGACCTTTAGATTGTGTGGAAAGATGGAATGGCCTGTGCCGCCTCTGCCATCCGTTAATCATCATAGCATCCATTGTATCCAAAAATCCTCACTTTAACAGCATCAACCATGTATTGATATGTGTCTGCTTAAGATGTACTTACTTTGGTTTACTTTGAAAATACAAAATGTCGTCTGCTTTGAAAATGCAAAAGGTGGTTTTGCTTTGAAAAGCAAAAGGTGGTTCGGTTTGGAAATGCAAAAGGTTTGCTTTGAAGATGCAAAAGGTTTGGTTTGGAAAATGCAAATGGTTTGGTTTGCTTTGAAAATGTAATTGGTTTGGTTTGAAAATGTAAAAGGTTTGGTTTAAAATGCAAAAGGTTTGGTTAGTAAATGCAAAAGGTTTGGTTTGGAAATTAGAAAAGGTTTGGTTTGAATATGTAAAAAGGTGGGCTTTCAAAATGCAATAGTTGGTTTGGATTGAAAATGGAAAAGTTTGTTTGCAGTGAAAATGCAAAAGGTTGTTTGCTTTGAAAATGAAACGGTGTTATGCGTTGAAAATGCAAAAGGTGGTTTTCTATGAAAAAGCAAAATGTGATTTGCTTTGAAAATGGAAAATATGATTTTGCTTTTGAAAATGCAAAGGTGGTTTGCTTCGAAATTTAAAAAGGTGGCTTGGTTTGAAAATGCAAATGGTGCTTTGCTTTGAAAATGCAAAAGGTCGTTTGCTATAAGAATGCAAAAGGTGGTTCGGTTTGAAAATGCAAAAGGATTGGTTTGAAAAAGCAAAAGGTTTGGTTTGGAAAATGCAAAAGTGTGGTTTGAAAATGTAAAACGATTGGTGTGAAAATGCAAAAGGTTTGCTTTGAAAATGCAAAAGGTTGTTTGCTTTGAAAATGCAAATGGTGGTACGCTTTTAAAATGCAAAAGGTGGCATGCTTCGAAAATGCAAACTGGTTTGCATTGCATGTGGAAAAGTTGCTTTGCTTTGAAAATACTAATGGTGGTTTTGTTTGAAAATGCAAAAGGTTTGGTTTGAAAATGCAAAGCTTTCCTTTGAAAATTGATAAGTGGTTTGCTTTGAAAATGCAAACGGTGGTTTGCTTTGTAAATGCAAAAGGAGGTTTGCTTTGAGCATGCAAAGTGTTTTGCTTTGAAAATGCAAAATGTTTGCTTTAAAATGCAAATGGGTTGCTATGAAAATGCAAAAGGTGGTTTGCATTCGAAATGCAAATATTAGTTTAGGTTAGAAATGCAAAAGTTGGTTTGGTTTGTAAATGCAAACTGTTTGCTTTGAGAATGCAAAAGGTGGTTTGCTTTGGAAATTCAAAATGTGGTTTGCTTTCAATATGCAAAAGGTGGTTTGCCCTGAAAATGCAAAAGGTTTGGTTTGAAAATGCAAAATGTTTGGATTGGAAAATGCAAAAGGTTTCGTTTGAAAATTTAAAAGGTTTGCTTTGAAAATGCAAAAGGGCGCTTGCAAAGAAAATGTAAAAGGTTCTTTGCAATTAAAATGCAAAATATGGTTTGCTTTGAAAATGCAAAATGTGGGTTGCTTTGAAAAAGCAAAATGATGGTTTGTTTTGAAAATGCAAATGCTCGTTTGGTTTGAAAATGCAAAAGTTTTAGTTTGAAAATGCAAAGGGTTTGCTTTGAAAATGCAAAAGGTGGCTTGCTTTGAAAATGCAAAAGGTGTTTTGCTTTGAAAATGCAAACGGTGGTTTGCTTTGAAAATGAAAATGGTGCTTTGCTTTGAAAATGCATCAGGTGGTTTGCTTTGAAAATGCAAACGGTGGTTTGCTTTGAAAATGTAAAAAATGGTTGGCTATAAGAATGCAAAGTGTTTGCTTTGAAAATGCAAAAGGTTTGATTTGAACATGCACGGGGTTGCTTTGAAAATGCAAAAGGTTGTATCCTTCGAAAATGCAAAGTTTGGTTTGCATTGAATATGGAAAAGTTAGATTGCTTTGAAAATGCAAACGATTGTTTGTAACGAAAATGCAAAAGGTGGTTTGCTTTGAGCATGCAAAACGTTTGCTTTCAAAATGCAAAATGTTTGCTTTAAAATGCAAAAGGGTTGCTATGAAAATGCAAAGGGTGGTTTACTTTGAAAATGCGAAAGGTGGTTTGCATAGAAAATGCAAAATATTTGCTTGGAAAATGCAAAAGGTGGTTTGCATGGAGAATGCTAACGGTGGTTTGCTTTAAAAATGCAAAAGTTGGTTTGCTATGAAAATACAAAAGGGGTTTGCATTGAAAAATAAAAAGGTCCTTTGCTTTGAAAATGGAAAAGGTGGTTCGGTTTGAAAATGCAAAAGGATTGATTTGAAAATGCTAATGTTTTTTTTTAATGGAAAATTGGGTTGCTTTGAAAATGTAAACGGTGGTTTGCTTTGAAAATGTAAAATGTGGTTTGCTTTGAGCATGCAAAGTGTTTGCTTTCAAAATGCAAAATGTTTGCTTTAAAATGCAAAGGGGTTGCTATGAAAATGCAAAAAGGGTTTGCTTTGAAAATGTGAAAGGTGGTTTGCTATGAAATTGCAAAAGGTGGTTTGCTTTGCAAATGCAAAATGTGGTACGGTTTGAAAATGCAAATATTGGTTTAGGTAATAAATGCAAAAGTTGGTTTGGTTTGTAAATGCAAAATGTTTGCTTTGCAAATGCAAAATGTGGTTTGCTTTGAATATGCAAAAGGTGGTTTGCCCTGAAAATGTAAAAGGTGGTTTGCTTTGAAAATGTAAAAGGTGTTTCGGTTTAAAGATGCGAAAGGTTTGGTTTCAAAATGCAAAATGTTTGGTTTTGAAATACAAAAGGTTTGGTTAATAAATGCAAAACGTTTGCTTTGAAAATGCAAACGGTGGTTTGTGTTAGTAATGCAAAAGTTTGTTTTGCTTTGAAAATGCTGAATATTTGCTTTGAAAATGCAAAAGGTGGTTTGCTATGAAAATGCAAAAGGTGGTATGCTTTGCAATGCAAAAGGTGGTTTGCTTTGAAAATGCAAAAGGTTCGGTATCGAAAATGCAAACGTTGGTTTGGATTGAAAATGCTAAAGGTTTGGTTTGAAAATGTAAAAGGCTGGCTTTGAAAATGCAAATGATGGTATGCATTGATAATGCAAAAGGTTATTTGCTCTGAAAATGCAAAATGTGGTTTGCTATAAAAATGCAAAAGGTGGTTTGAAAATGCAAACGGTGGTTTGATTTGAAAAAGCAAAAGGTGGTTTGCTTTGAAAATGCAAAACGTGGATTACTTTGAAAATGCAAAAGGTGGTTTGAAAGTGCAAAAGTTGGTTTGCTTTGAATATGCAAAACGTGGTTTACTTTGAAAATGCAAAAAAGTGGTTTTAAAATGCAAATGGTTTGGTTTGGAAAATGCAAAAGGTTGTTTGCTTTGAAAATGCAAAAAGGTGGTATGCTTTGAAAATGCAAAAGGTGGTTTGCTTTGAGCATGCAAAGTGTTTGTTTTGAAAATGCAAATAGGTTGCTTTGAAAATGCAAAAAATGTTTGCTTTGAAAATGCAAATGGTGGTTTGCTATAAAAATGCAAAACGCGGTTTGCTTTGCAAATGTAAGAATGCGGTTTGGTTTGAAAATGCAAAAATGCGGTTTGGTTTGAAAATGCAAATGTTGGTTAGGGTTAGAAATGCAAAAGTTGGTTTGTTTTGAAATTACAAAATGTTTGCTTTGAAAAAGCAAGAGGTGGTTCGCTTTGAAAATGCAAAAGGTGGTTCGGTATGAAAAAGCAAAAGGATTGGTTTGAAAATGCTAAAGGTTTGGTTTGGAAAATGCAAAACGTTTGGTTTGAAAATGTAAAAGGTTTGGTTTGAAAATGCAAAAGGTTCTCTTTGAAAGTGCAAAAGGTGGTCTGCATTGAAAATGCAAAAAAGTCGTTCGGTTTGAAAATGCAATAGGTTTGGTTTGAAAATGCAAAACGTTTGCTTTGAAAATGCAAACGGTGGTTTGCTTTGAAAATGCAAACGGTGATTTGCGATTTGTTCTTTTGGGTTGGAAATGCAAAAGTTGGTTTGGCTTGAAATAGCAAAATGTTTGCTTTGAAAATGCATAAAGGCTTGCTTTGAAAATGCATAAAGGCTTGCTTTGAAAATGCAAACAGTGGTTTGCTTTCAAAATGCAAACGGTGGTTTGCTTTGAAAATGTAAACAGTGGTTTTCTTTGAAAATGCAAAGGTGGTTTGTTTTGAGAATGCAAGAGGCGGTTCAGTTTGACAAAGCAAAAGGATTGGTTTGAAAATGCTAAATAATTGGTTTGGAAAATGCAAATATTTTAGTTTGAAAATGTAAAAGGTTTGCTTTGAAAATGCAAAAAATTTCCTTTGAAAATGCAAAAGGTGGCTTGCATTGAAAATGCATCAGTTTGTTTGAAAATGCAAAAATGTGGTTATGTTTGAAAATGCAAGTGGTGGTTCGGTTTAGAAATGCAAAAGGTGGTATAGTTTGAAAATGCAAAATTATGGATTGTTTTGGAAATGCAAATGTTGGTTTGGTTTGAAAATGCAAAAGGATTGGTTTGAAAATGCAAAAATGCAAAAGGTTCGCTTGGAAAATTCAAAAGTTTTCTTTGAAAATGGAAAAGGTGATAATCTTTGAAAATGGATCAGTTGGTTTGCTTTGAAAATGCAAATGGTGGTTTTCTTTGAAAATGCAAAAGTTGGTTTGCATTGAAAATACAAACGGTGGTTTGCTTTGAAATGCAAAAGGTGGTTTGGTTTGAGAATGCAAAAGGTGGTTTGCTTTGAAAATGCAAAAAGTGTTTATTTGGGTTAGAAATGCATAAGGTGGCTTGGTTGGTTTGAAAATGCAAGCCATTGGTTTTTAAATGTTTGCTTTGAAAATATAAAGATTTGCTTTGAAAATTCAAATGGTCGTTCGCTTTCAAAATGCAAAAGGTGGCTTGCTTTGAAAATGCAAAAATGCGGTTTGGTTTGAAAATGCAAATGTTGGTTTGGGTCAGAAAGGCAAATGTTGGTTTGGGTCAGAAAGGCAAACGTTGGTTTGGTTTGAAATGCAAAATGTTTGCTTTGAAAATGCAAAAGGATTGCTTTGAAAATACAAAGGGTGGTTTGCTTTGAAAATGCAAAAGTGGTTTTCTTTGAAAATGCTAAATGCGGTTCATTTGAAAATGCTAAATGCGGTTCATTTGAAAATGCAAAAGGATTGGTTTGAAAATGCAAAAGGTTTGGTTTGGAAAATGCATAAGGTGTGGTTTGAAAATGTTAAAGGTGTGGTTTGAACAAGAAAATGGTTTGCTTTGAAAATGCAAAAGGTGCTTTGCATTGAAAATGCAAAAAGGTTTGCTTTGAAAATGCAAAATGTGGTTTGATTTGAAAATACAAACGGTGGTTTGCTTTGAAAATGCAAACGGTGGTTTGCTTTAAAAATGCAAAAGGCGGTTCGTTTTGAAAAAGCAAAAGTATTGGTTTGAAAATGCAAAAGGTTTGGTTTTTAAAATGCAAAAGGTTTGGTTTGAAAATGTTAAAAGGTTTGGTTTAAAAAATGCAAAAGGTGGTTTTCTTCGATAATGAAAAAGGTGGTGTGCTTTGTGCAAAATGTGGTTTGGTTTGATAATGCAAAGGGCGGTTTGCTATGAAAATGCAAAAATGTGGTTTGGTTTGAGTATGCCAAAGGTGGTTTGCTTTGAAAATGCAAAAAGTTGCTTGCTTTGAAAATGCAAAAGGTAGTTTGCTATGAAAATGCAAAAGATGGTTTGGTATAAAATGCAATAGGGGTTTGCATTGAAAATACAAAAGGTGGTTTGTTTTGAAAATGCTAAAGGTGGTTTGCTTATAAAATGCCTTAGGTGGTTTGCTTTATACAAAAAGCGGTTTGCTTTTAAAAATGCAAAAGGCGGTTTGCTTTGATAATGCAAAAGTGGTTTGTTTTGAAAATGCAAATAGTGGTTTTGTTTGAAAATGCAAATGGTGGTTTGGTTTAGAAAAGCAAACTATGGTTTAGTTTGGATATACAACAAGTGGTTTGGCTTGGAAATGGAAAAGGTTTACTTTGAAAATGCAAATTGTGGTTTGTTTTGAAAATGGAAATGGTGGTTTGGTTTGAAAATGCAAAAGGTTTGGTTTTAAAATGGAAAAGGTTTGCTTTGAAAATGGAAAAGGTTTGCTTTGAAAATCCTAAAGGTGGTTTGCTTTATGCAAAAGGCGGTTTGGTTTCAAAATGTAAAAGGCGGTTTGCTATGAAAATTCAAAAGTCGGTTTGCTTTCAAAATGCAAAAGGTGGCTTGCTTTGAAAAAAACAAAAGGCGGTTTGCTTTGAAAATGCATAATGCAATTTGCTGTTAAAACGCAAAAGGCGGTTGTCTTTGAAAATACAAAAGGTGGCTTGCTTTGTAAAAAACAAAAGACGGCTTGCTTTGAAAATGCAAAAAGTTTGCTTTGAAAATGCAAAGGGATTTATTTGAATATGGAAAGTGTTATTTGCGTTGAAAATGCAAAAGATTTGGTTTGAAAATGCAAAAAGTTTGGTTTGAAAATGCAAAAGATGTGGTTTGAAAATGCAAAATGTTTACTTTGAAAATGCAAAACCTGGTTTTCATAGCAAATGCAAAAGGTGGTTTGCTTGGAAAATGCAAAAGGCGGTTTGCTATGAAAATGCAAAAGTTGGCTTGCTTTGCAAAAAAGCAAAAGGCGGATTGCTTTGAAAATGCAAAAGGTGGTTTGCTTTGAAAATACAAATGGTGGTTTTCTTTGAAAATGCAAAAGGTGGTTGCTTTGAAAATGCAAAAGGTGGTTAGCTTTGAAAATGTGGTTTGCTTTAAAATGCAAAAGGTGGTTTGCTTTGAAAATGCAAAAGGTGGTTTGAAAAGAATCCAAAAGTTTGCTTTGAAAGTATAAACATAGAAACATAGAAAATAGGTGCAGGAAGAGGCCATTCGGGCCATCGAGCCAGCACCAACATTCATTGTGATCATGGCTGATCGTCCGCTATCCCGTTCCTGACTTCGCGCCATATCCCTTGACTCCACTAGCACCTAGCGCTCTAGCAAACTCTCTCTTAAATCCATCCAGTGATTTGGTCTCCACCGCTCTCTGCGGCAGGGAATTCAATAAATTCACAACTCTCTGGGTAAAAGAGATTTTTCTCACCTCAGTCTTCAATGACCTACCCTTTATTCTAAGACTGTGGCCGCTGGTTCTGCACTGACCCAACATTGGGCACATTTTTCATGCAAAAGGTTTGCTTTGAAAATGCTAAGAGGTAGCGTTGAAAATGTAAACGGTGGTTTGCTATATGGAAAATGCTGTTTGCTTTGAAAATGCAAAAGGTGGTTTGTTTTTAAAAATGCAAAAATGTGGTTTTGTTTGAAAATGCAAATGGTGGTTTGGTTTAGAAGTACAAAAGGTGGTTAGGAAATGCGACAGGTAGTTTGGAAATGCAACAGGTGGTTTCGTTTGGAATTGCAAAAGGTTTAGTTTGAAAATGCAAATGGCTGTTTGATTTGAAAATGCAAAAGGTGGTTTGTTTTGAAAATGCTAAAGGTGATTTGCTTACAAAATGTCTAAGGTGGTTTGCTTTATGCAAAAGGTGGTTTGCTTTGCAAATGCAAAAGGCGGTTTGCTTTGATAATGCAAAAGGTGGTTTGTTCTGTAAATGCAATGGTGGTTTTGTTTGAAATTGGAAATGGTGGTTTGGTCTAGAAATGCAAAATATGGTTTACTTTGAAAATGCAAATGGTGGTTTAGTTTGAAAATTCAAAAGGTTTGCTTTGAAAATGCAACTAGTGGTTTGCTCTGAAAATGCAAAAGGTGGTTTGCTTTGAAAATGCAAATAGCGGTTTGCTCTGAAAATGTAAACGGTGTTTTGCTTTGAAAATGTAAAAGGTGCTTTGCTTTCAAAATGCAAAAGGCGGTTTTCTTTGAAAATGCTAAAGGCGATTTGCTTTGGAAGTGTAAAAGGCGTTTGCTTTAAAATACAAAAGGTGGTTTACTTTGAAAATGCAAAAGGTGGTTTGCAAAGAACGCAAAAGTTTGCTTTGAAAATAGAAACATAGAAAATAGGTGCAGGAAGAGGCCATTCGGCCCTTCGAGCCAGCAACGCCATTCATTGTGATCATGCCTGATCGTCCGCTATCAATAACCCGTTCCTGCCTTCGCGCCATATCCCTTGACTCCACTAACAGCTAGAGCTCTATCCAACTCTCTCTTGAATCCATCCAGTGATTTGGTCTCCACCGCCCTCTGCGGCAGGGAATTCCATCAATTCACAACTCTCTGGCTAAAATATATTTTTCTCACCTCAGTCTTAAATGACCTCCCTTTTATTCTAAGACTGTGGCCCCTGGTTCTGGACTCATCCAACATTGGGAACATTTTTCATTCAAAAGGTTTGCTTTGAAAATGCAAAGAGGTTGCTTTGAAAATGTAAACGGTGGTTTGCATTTTGGAAAATGTGGCTTGCTTTGAAAATGCAAAAGGTGGTTTGCTTTAGAAATGCAAAAGGTGGTTTGCTTTGAAAAGGTGACTTGCTTTCAAAATGCAAAAGGTGGTTAGCTTTGATAATGAAAAGCTGGTTTGCTTTTTAAAGCAAATGGTTGTTTGTTTTCAAAATGCAAAAGGTGGTTGCTTTGAAAATGCAAAAGGTTCTGCTTTGAAAATGCAATAGGTGATTCGCTTTGAAAATGGAAAAGGTGGTTTGCTTTGGAAATGCAAAATGTGGTTTGCTTTGAAAATGCAAAGGCAAGTGCGGTTGGTTTTAAAATGCAAAGGCAAGTGCGGTTTCTTAGAACAGGCAAGGGCAAGTGTGGTTGCTTTGGCAATGGCTAGGCATGTGATAAAAAGTCAAATCTTGATCACTTCCTGTTTGCACTGTATATTGATTTTAGAACCGTTACTACTTACGGCTGTGATTGTTGGCCATATTACTCAGATTCCTCCTCCAGCTGTCAGGGCCAGGGGATTTTTCCCATCGATGAAAAATATAAGAATGTTTAATGTTTAAAAATGTTGAGATACTCTCTCCTGTCAATCACGCAATGGAGGCCACGCCCCATCCGGCGGGGGGAAGAGGACTATGAATCCGGATGTGTGGACTTGCCACAGTCGCTGCAAGATGGGAAGGGAGAGGTCACGACTCTCAGTCTAAGTTGTGAATAATCTGAACACTGAACACGTCTACTAATCTGTGAGTGTGTTTTTATGTGCTTTTATGTGGTTTATTTCGAACTGTGTTTGGAACGAATAAATGTTTTTACGTGCCTTTTGGCCGTGCCTTTGACTGTGCCTTTTGACTGTGCCGCTAATTGAAAAGTGTTCCTTTTGATTGTGCCGCTAATTGAAAAGTGTGCCTTTTGACTGTGCCGCTAATTGAAAAATGCGCATTTTAACTGTGCCGCTAGGCTGTGTCTATATTTTGAAATGTGTTTTGTTTTTTAAATGTGGCTTGCGTTTTCAATGTGGCTTGCTGTGCAACCGTTTTTGGAAGGAAAAACCGTGAATATACGTTTTATTAGATCAGGACTATGTTTAATGCAAAATTGCCGTTCATTCCGTGACTTCCGTTTAGTGTAGAGATGATGCTGATTGCGTCATTTCCGGTGAGTTCAGAGGTGGCGCTCCGTGCGGACGCGGAGACGCCGCCCTGAACCGTTTGAGAAATTCAAGAGAGTTTACTGCCATACATATGGTGAGTGTGTGTGTGTTTGTTATTTGTGTGTGTGTTTGTGTTGAAAGTTATTTAAAGCACGTAGCAGTAGCTCTAGAGGAGTGTTTCAGAATACAAAAAGGCTTTAAACATTTGAATCATTTGGTTTAGACACACCTGTGTTCTTATTTTCAAGTTACTTACAAAGAGTATATGGTTAGTAACAGGATTCAGTATGCATTACCACCTTACAACAATGCTTACTTGGCATTTTAGTATTGGTGCTGTGTGTGTGTGTGTGTGTGTGTGTGTGCTGTGTGTGTGTGTGCCTGTGTGTGTGTGTGTGTGTGTGTGTGTTTTGTGTGTGTGTGTGTGTGTGTGTGTGTGTGTGTGTGTGTGTGTGTGTGTGTGTGTTGTGTGTGTGTGTGTGTGTGTGTGTGTGTGTGTGTGTGCGCAAGATCAGCCTGTGACGTGAACCTCAATGTGTCTTTGTCTGCCCAACTGTCAAACACATCATGTGTGTGTGTCCCTGTGTGTGTGTGTCCCTGTGTGTGTGTTCCTATGTGTGTGTCACTGTGTGTGTTCTGTGTGTGTGCCTCTGTGTGTGTGTCTGTGTGTGTGTGTGAGTGTGTCGTTGTGTGTGTGTCTGTGTGTGTGTCTGTGTATGTGTGCCTGCGTGTGTGTGTCCCTGCGTGTGTGCCTCTGTGTGTGCCTCTGTGCGTGTGCCTCTGTGTGTGTGTCTGTGTGTATGTGTGTCTGTGTGTGTGTGTTCTGTGAGTGTGTCGCTGTGTGTGTGTCTGTGTGTGTGTCCGTGTGCGTGTGTCCCTGCGTGTGTGTCTCTGTTGGAGTGCTTGGAATGCTGTGAGGTTGGACTTGCTGCCTGTACTCTACTTGGTGTGCTGTGAGATTGGACTTGCTGCCTGCACTCTGCTTGGTGTGTTGTGTGGTTGGACTTGCAATTTTTAAAGACTCGTTCACATTTTAAACTTTAATACATCCTTTTTCCACTTGCCATGTCTGCGTGTTCTTCATCACAATGGGGACCTAATAGGCTGGAATGGCGGCGCTGTCAGAGAGCCACTATGAGTGCCTGGGGGGGAGGTTGAGGGGAGGTGGACTGAATGCGTGGGGGGAGGGGAAATGCAAGGAGCAGAGTTGTGGGGTGAAGGGAAGAGGGATAACTGAGTGAACTGCCACAGCACCAGGTGTAAGTGACTGAAGCGGCAGCCCCACCAGTCATGACTTAGTGAACTGTAAGTCCACCAGCCATGACTCACTGAACTGCAAGTCCAATAATTCATTCGGTCCACAATGTCCATACTAGCCCTCTGGAAACCAGTCCCTTCACCCCACAACACCCATACTAGCGCTTCTGAGATCCACGTAAGGATAGGCTTTCCTCCTTCATTGCTGTGATCTGTAAAAAAGATGAAAATGTTTTTGATCTCCTGTTTGACCACCCTCTCCGAGAATCTGTCCCTGTTTTAGCAGAATTTCGGGCAGTTGCTGAGCTGCCAGCCCACCAGGCCTGAGTTTCTGAGCTGCCAGCCCACCCGCCTGACCTTCTGAGCTGCCAGACCACCAGGCCTGAGTGACTGAGCTGCCAGCCTGCCAGGCATGAGTGACTGAGCTGACTGCCCAAGAATATATTCGGCCCACAATTTTCATACTAGCCCTCTGGAAACCAGTCCATTCGTCGCACAAAACTGATGTCAGTGCTCCAGAAGCCCCCCCCCCCCCCCTGGCCAGCAAGGTGGAGAGCTGGAATATTGCGTTGGGGGACCAGCCCTCCCGTGTGATGCTGGGACCCAACGGGTCCCACTTAGTCTAGTTTACTCATACAGGAATAAGTTTGGATGAATATCTTACTTTTTGCTACTACAATAAATAAACTATTAATCAAGAGACTATGTTTGGAAGATTTCCCGTTCGATGACATTGAATGTCTCGGGGAGTGCTCGTGAGTGCGTTTCAATTATCTCCTGAACGCCTGTCTTCAATCATAATGACTAAAGGAGAACCCTTGAAATGATTTGGAAATCTGTCACTATAAGTACTAGTCCAGATTATGTCACTCCATTTGTACTACTCCACCGTGTGTCACTCTATCAGTACTACACAGTGTGTCACACCATCAGTACTACTCCAGATTATGTCACACCATCAGTACCACCACACAGTGTGTCACTCCATCAGTACTACTCCACAGTGTGTCACTCCATCAGTACTATTCCACAGTGTGTCACACCATCAGTACTACTCCAGATTATGTCACACCATCAGTACCAACACACAGTGTGTCACTCCATCAGTACTATTCCACAGTGTGTCACTCCATCAGTACTACTCCACAGTGTGTCACTCCAGTAGTACCACGGCGAAGTGTGTCACTCCAAATTACTCTAAAGTGTTGCGCTCCACTAGTGCCACCATACATTTTAGCACTTCATTGGTATTACTCCACAGCGTGACTCTACATGAGTACCACACCACAACGTTTCACCCCATCAGTTATGCACCATAGCGTGTCACCCCATCAGTATTACCCCACAGTGTGTCCCTCCATTAATTCTCCCCCTCAGTTTATCACTATATCAATACAACCCCTAGTGTGTCATTCCATCTGTACTACCACACATTATATTACTCCATCAGTACTACCCCACCCCGTGTGCCAGACCAAAGGTACTACCAGAGTGTCAATCCATCAGCAATTCCCCAAAATGTGTCACTCCATCAGCACTACCCCACCGTTTTTGTGTCTTCATCAGTACTACCCCTCAGTGTGTCACTTCATCAGAACTACATTACATGTTACCACTCCTTCAGTGCTACCCCACAAGGGCAGTGGAGGGCAAATCACTGGATGGAATTAAGAGAGTTTGATACAGCTCTAAGGGCTAGTGGAGTCAAGGGATATGGGGAGGTGGCAAGCACGCGTTCTTGATAGCGGACGATCAGCCACGATCACAATGAATGGTGGTGCTGGCTCGAAGGGCCGAATGGCCTCCTCCTGCATCTATTTTCTATGTTTCTATGTTTCTATGTGTCACTCCATCAGTACCTCGCCGAGGTGTGTCACTCCATCAGGATTACCCAACAGAGTGTCACTCCATCAGGAGTACCCAACAGAGTGTCACTCCATCATTGCTGTCATACATTTGGTCACTTCATACGTACTACTCCGCAGTGTGTCACTCCATCAGTACCTCTCCACAGTGAACACATCAGCACTACTCCACTGTGTGTCGTTCCCAGTACGACCCCATAGTGCATCACATCATCAGTACTACCCCGTTTGTCACTCCATCAGGACTACTCCACAGTGTGTCGCTCCATCAGTGCTACCACGAATTGTGTCACTCCATCAGTGTGGGTCCCCAGTATGTCACTCCATCTGTACTTCCCCACGTTGTGTCAGTCCATCAGTAATACTCGAAGTGTGTCACTCCATCATTACTATCCTAGAGTGTGCCATTCCATCAACTCTGTCACACAGTGTCAGTCCATCATCACTATGCCACAGTGTAACGCCGTCAGTCCTATCCCACAGTATGCCACTACATCAGTAGTTACACACAGTGCGTCACTCGATCACTGAGTGATATTCCGCAGTGTATCACTCCATCTGTACTACTCCACAGTGTGACACTCCATCGGTATTACCCCACAATGTGTTAGTACATCAGTGCTAGCCCACAGTGTGTCAATCCTTGCTTACCACTTCTCAGTGTGTCACTCCATCAGGACTACCCCACAGTGTGTCACTCCATCAGTATTGCCTCACAGCGCATCAATCCATCAGTTTTCCCCCAATGAATGCCATTACGTAAGTACTACCCCAGATTATGTCACTCCATCAGTACGACCTCGCAGAGAGTCGATTCATCAGTACCACCGCACAGAGTGGCGTTCTATCAGAAGCAACCCACAGTGTGCCTTTCCATCGGAGATACCCCACAGTGTGTGACCCCTTCAGGACTGTTCCACAGTGTTTGACCCCTTCAGTACTACTCCACAGTGAGTGACCCCTTCAGGACTGCTCCACAGTGTTTGACCCCTTCAGTACTACTCCACAGTGAGTCACTACATCAGTACTACTGCACAGTGTGTAATTCCATCAGTAATACCACACATTGTGTGACCACTTCAGCTCGACTCCACAGTGAGTAACTGCATCAGTGCTACTACGCAACATGTCACTCTATCCGTTATACCCCACTGTTTGTTATTCCATCAGAACCTCCCCACGATGTGTCACCATCAGAACTACGGACAGGTTATAATTGCAGCAGTATTATCTGCCAGTAAGTCACTCCATCACTACTACACCCAAAGTGTGTCCCTCCATCAGAAGTACTCCAGAATATGTCATACATCAGTACTACCCCACAATGTGTCACCTCATCAATACTACTCCACGTTGTGTTGCTCCATCAGCACTAAAACAAACTATGTCACTCCATCGATACAAACACAGATAGTGTTAGTCCACCAGCACTAGGCCACAGTCTGTCCTGCCATCAGTACCATCCCTCAATCGGTTCTACCTTCAGTGTATCATTCCATCAGTACTACCCCACAGTGTGTCACATCATCAGTCGTACCCCGACACATGTCACTCCATCAGTGCAACTTCCCTGTAAGCCACTCCATCTGTACTTCCCCATAGTGTGTCAGTCCATCAGTATTAGCCACAATGATTCACTCCATCAGCATTCACTCACTCTCTCTTACTCCAACAATAATACCGCACAGTGTGTTACTCCATCAGCACCACGCAGATGTGTGTCACTCTACCAGGAATACCCTCCATTCGTGCTACCATATATTTTCTCACATCATCAGCACTATCCACAGCATGATACTACATGAATACCACGCCACAATGTGTCATTCCATCATTAATGCACCATAGTGTGTCACTCCATCAATTCCTCCCTCAGTGTGTCACTCCATCAATACGACCACCAGTGCATCTGTACAACCACAGTGTATTACTCCATCAGTACTACCCCACTGCGTGTGTCAGTCCAAATGTACTGCACCAGAGTGTCTCTCCGTCACTATTCCTCAAAATGTTTAATTCAATCAGCACTACCCCAGTGTTTGTCACAATCAGTATAACCCCAGAGTGTCGTCACTCGATCAGAACTACCTCACCGGTTATCACTCCAACAGTAGTACCCCACAGTGTGTCCCTCCATTAGTACAAATCCGAGGTTTGTCACTCCATCAGGACTACCCTACAGAGCGTGTAGGAAAAACGGCAGATACTGGTTCAAATCGAAGCGGGATACAAAATGTTGGAGTAACTCAGTTGGAAAGGCAGCATCTCGGGAGCGCAGGAATGGGTGACGTTTCGGGTCGGTATCTTTCTTCAGATTGATAGACAATAGACAATAGGTGCATCGAGCCAGTACCGGCATTCAATGTGATCATGGCTGATCATCCCCAATCAGTACCCCGTTCCTGCCTTCTCTCCATATCCCCTGACTCCGCTATTTTCAAGAGCCCTATCTAGCTCTCTCTTGAAAGCATCCAGAGAACCTACCTCCACCGCCCTCTGAGGCAG
Source organism: Okamejei kenojei (assembly GCA_035221665.1). Taxonomy (NCBI): domain Eukaryota; kingdom Metazoa; phylum Chordata; class Chondrichthyes; order Rajiformes; family Rajidae; genus Okamejei; species Okamejei kenojei. Next base: position 24,418 of record JAVHYY010000797.1, read on the forward strand.
ATAATTACGCAGACTCACCACTCTCTGTGAGAAAAAGTGTTTCCTCGTCTCCGTTCTAAATGGTTTACTCCTTATTCTTAAACTGTGGCCCCTGGTTCTGGACTCCCCCAACATCGGGAACCTGTTTCCTGCCTTTAGTGTCTCCAAGCCCTTAGCAATCTTATATGTTTCAATGAGATCGCCTCTCATCCTTCTAAACTCCAGAGTGTACAAGCCCAGCCGCTCCATTCTCTCAGCATATGACAGTCCCGCCATCCCGGGAATTAACATTGTAAACCTACGCTGGGCTTCCTCAATAGCAAGAATGTCCTTCCCCAAAACTGCACACAATACTCCAGCTGTGGTCTCACTAGGTCTCTGTAAAACTGCAGAAGGATGTCAGGGGATTAGGCGGTACTGAGATGAAACGTTGTCTGAGATGTAGATTAACCCTTATTTTACTTCGGAGTCACGTGAGTGACTACGTGAAGACCCCGCCAGCACGCATGCGCGGTAATCTGAAGAAGGGTTTCGGCCCGAAACGTTGCCTGTCTTCTTCGCTCCTTGGATGCTGCTGCACCCGCTGAGTTTCTCCAGCCTTTTGTGTACCCGCATGCGCGTAATATCGCCTACCGCATTCCGCATCGACAGGCTGTGGAAGCGCTGCTCCACCAGCGGCAAGTTTGAAACCTGAAGGTAACTTTCTCAACTTAACTCCAGGTCTGCTTTTTATCGAGGATTCCCCTATACCGCGAGGAAATCACGGCTGCGAGAATCGCGGGGATGCCCGGCTCCCCACCACAGACTTCGCGGGGAATCTCGTCTCCAGGGACCGCAAGTGAATCCCGGCTGTGGTAAACAGCGGAGACTGGAATCCGCGGGGTACCCGGACAAGAGTAGTCAAGCCGCGGGGTGAAACCGTCTCGGAGAAATACGGCCGCGGGGACCGCGGGAAGATTCTGGCTGCGGGGAAAACCCGGCTCGGGGAAACCCGGCCGCGGTGACCGCGGAGAAGCCAAACTGCGGGGTGAACCCGGCTCAGGGATCCCGGCCGCGGGAACCATGTGGAAGACAGTGCTGCGGACCGCAGAAGTTCGGATAGCCGGCGGCATTTTTCAGACTCCAGCGGCCCAGAGAGGTTCAACGGAGTCTGAAAGGCCTGGGCAGGCCAGGAGGGTCCCCCTCCGACATGGGTACGACCTCGGACGTTTACCCATCTGGATTATGGATAGCGTCAGAGAGCGCTCATTCCACTAATGCTCCATCTTGATATGGTCCATGTCTGGCATATCAGTAGAGATGTACCACCGATGGATAAGCCCAGAGACTCGGCAGGGTCCGGGCTGGGAATATACCGCCGGTGGATGAGCCCGTAGACTCGGCGGGGTCCGGGCTCGAAGATTCACCGCCTGTGAAGAAGCAGCCACCTCACGCCACATCATTACTAGAAAAGGTGCCGGCTGTGGGATACCATGCACCTGCAAAATGGTTCCTGACTGGACAGCAATGAACAGCGCTATGTGGGGGTACAATGCAAACTTCAAAATGAAAGCTCCGGCCTACGGGGGAGCCGCGCCAGCAGCACTTGGGATAGGGCGGTTTCATGTGTAAAAGCGCCGGCCTCTACGAGAGGCGGCGCCGGCAACAGGGACAGGGTTTCTCAAGGTAACACATGAGTCTGCTAGGCCCACGGAGTCGGGGAATGATTCCTCACCAGCGCTGGATAGCAGAATAATAGGCCCACGGAGTCGGGGGATGAATTCCTCACCGCGGCTGGATAGTGCGTTCGAATGCCTATCCCAAAAGCAGCAGCGTCAGTTGACAGAGTTGCTTCAGGTCTCCCTGTTGGAGGCAGAGACCAAGACGGGTCAGTATCCTGCTGACGCCGAATCTCAGGGTATGGCCGTGGGGCATACTCGAAGGGATGAAGGGCACGTGTCAGAGGTACCTTTTTCCTGACAACAAAGTTGCCATCCCAGCAGAATGTTCCATCCTGGTACCAGTCCAATGGGGACATATCAGCTTAGGTATCCTGTGGCCTGCGGCAGCGCCTGTTTAGGGCTGCCTACGAATCGCCTTCTCTGAGGGGGAGTGCGAAAGGTCAAGATATAACTGACCCCAGTCTCTAAAGAGGTCGATGGAACATTCTGGAGCACATATGTGCCGGCAGTGAACAGCGTCAACAAGGAGATGTGAGAGCCAGCCACCGAATCTGTTATTCAGGTAAGGCCTATTCAACAGGGGAGAAAACCTGGCAGGCGAATCAATTAAGGCCAACGGCGGGCAAAGGTTCATCGTTTCAGAACGCACCCCAGGCGCTCATCGGCAGTAGGCGGTTCGCTGGAGCTGGGGGCAGCATCACAGCTGGGCAGAGGTTCAACGTACCCTACCAACCCTACTTAACAAGGTGGGTCTGGCACTTCCGAAACATGGGGAAGTGCACCACACACAAGTTGTAATATTTACACTTGTTTGCAAAAATATATATATATAGTTTACCTAACTTCATTTGGCATTGGTGTATCGCATTGGTGTATCGGTAAACGCAATAACTACACAGAATAGATGTTGAATCGCAAGTATTTAAGGACATTGTAGGCTCGATGGAACACACAAAGATCAAAATGTTGCATCCAGGCTCAATCACCAGTTGCAAAATACGTGGCACATCAGTGGCGATGGGTGCATTCTCGCTACACTGGGGACGAATGCTCTTTGTGCCCCTCCATTTTACCTTATCAGACGGATCTTGTAAATTCATCAATTTCCTGCTTCAGGCATTTCCATAGTGCCTGACTGGCCTATACAGCCATGATTCCCGCTGATGTTGGGAATGATGATAGTACCGCATATGGTATTTCCAGGCACAAAATTGCTGGTTAGACGTGACTCGGGAAACCATCCTCTGCAGACATATATCAACTCATGACTTGCAGACTGGGAAGACCGTCTTTCCTGCGGATAGGATTGTTAAACCAAACTATGGACGTGCTCACTGCAATTGCAGAGATAACGCCAAATAAACAGTACTTCCCTCATAAGAGATGGGAAGTATATTGTTATTACATATAAGTTGACACGGATGACTGACGCCTTGAAGTTCAGTTTTCCATATGGGGTTTGACAATCAGTAATAGAGTGCCATTTACTGTGCCGCACATGCCATCTCAGCATGCTGGATGCGAGGAGCAGAATCCACTCTGTCGGGTCACCTTCTGATATCTAGATTATGAAGGGTGTCTTCAAATCGACATCCGCAGGCCAGGTACGCAGAGATACGGGATGCTAACATTGGAACATCCCTGTCCTTGGCTCACTAACCAAGTGGTTATGCTCATGACGCCGAGTCAGCAAAACGGGTCCAGTTTTTGAATAGCTATGACTGGACAAGATGATTATTCTGCAGGGAGCTGGGAAGTTCTGCTGCAGTTGTGAAGGCTCTTCGTGAGACCACACCTGGAGTATTGCGTACAGTTTTGGTCTTCAAGTCTGAGGAAATACGTCATTGCCATTGAGGGAGTACAGAGAAGGTTCACCAGACTGATTCCTGGGATGTCAGGACTTTCGTATGAAGAAAGACTGGACTTGTACTCGCTAGAATTTAAAAGATTGAGGGGGGACCTTATATAAACATAAAATTCTTAAGGGGTTGGACAGGATAGATGCAGGAAGATTGTTCCCGATGTTGGGGAAGTCCAGAACAAGGGGTCACTGTATAAGGATCATGAGGAAATATTTTAGGACCGAGGTGAGAAAAACATTTTTCACACAGAGAGTGGTGAATCTCTGGAATTCTCTGCCACAGAAGGTCGTTGAGGCCAGTACAATGGCTCTATTGCCTTTTGTACGCCCCCCGCTCTCTACTCTCTCTCTCTCTCTCTCTCTCTCTCTCTCTCTCCTCTCTCTCTCTCTCTCTCTCTCTCTCTCTCTCTCTCTCTCTCTCTCTCTCTCGCTCTCTCTCTCTCTCCGCTCTCTCTCTCTCTCTCTCATCTCTCTCTCTCTCTCTTCACTCTCTCTCCCCCTCTCTCTGCCCTCTGCCTCGGTCTCTCTCCCCTCTCTCTCTCTCTCTCCTCTCACTCTCTCCCTCTCCCTCCCCTCTCTTTCTCTCTCTCTCTCTCTCTCTGCCTCTCTCTCCCCCTTCTCTTTCCCCCTCTCTTTCACCACATCTCTCCCTCTCTCCCCGTCCCCTTCTCTTTCTCTCCGTCTCTCTCTCCGCTCTCTCTTTACCCATCTATCTTTCTCCACCTCTCTGACTCCCGCTCTCCCGCTCTCCCGCTCTCCCTCTCTATCTCTCTCTCTGTCTCTCTCTCTCCCCTCTCTCTCCCATCTCTCTCCCCTCTCTCTTTCCCTCTCTCCACCTCTCTCTTTCTCCCCGTCTCTCTCTCTCTCTCTCTCTCTCTCTCCTCTCTCTCTCTCTCTCTCTCTCTCTCTCTCTCCTCTCTCTCTCTCTCTCTCTCTCTCTCTCTCTCTCTCTCTCTCTCTCTCTCTCTCTCTGTATCTCACTCCCTCCCTTTCTCCCTCCGTCCTTCCTTCCTTCACCCCCTCAAAACAAGATAGCGAGAAAGAGAACAAGATAACGCAAGAGGAGAGAGAGAGAGAGAGAGAGAAAAAGAAACCCGGAGGAGAGAGAGAGGGAGATGTGGGAGGAGTGAGAGAGAGAGAGAGAGAGAGAGAGAGAGAGAGAGAGAGAGAGAGAGAGAGAGAGAGAGGTGGGAGGAGTGATAGAGAGATGGATAGAGAGAGAGAGGTGGGAGGAGTGTTTTCCTCATATGAAATGTTTGATGCCATCCCCAGTAGTGGAGTTCGGGATGGCATCAAATAGGAAATTAGAAATGCGTGCAACAAAGATAAAACAGTTATATTGGGTGACTTCAATCTACATATAGATTGGGTGAATCAAATTGGCAGGGGTGCTGAGGAAGAGGATTTCTTCGAATGTATGCGGGATAGTTTCGTAAACCAACATGTAGAGGAACCAACGAGAGAGCAGGCTATTCTAGACTGGGTATTGAGTAATGAGGAATGGTTAGTTAGCAGTCTTGTTGTGCGTGGCCCATTGGGCAAGAATGACCATAATATGGTTGAGTTCTTCATTAGGATGGAGAGTGACATAATTAATTCAGAAACAAGGGTTCTGAACTTAAAGAAAGGTAACTTTGAGGGTATGAGACGTGAATTGGCCAAGATAGACTGGCAATTGATTCTTAAAGGGTTGACGGTGGATGTGTAATGCAAGGCATTTAAAGACTGCAAGAATGAACTACAACAATTGTTCTTCCCAGTTTTGCAAAATAATAAATCAGGGAAGGTAGTGCATCCGCGGATAACAAGGGGAATCAGGGATAGTATCAAAACAAAAGATGAAGCATACAAATTAGCCAGAAAAAGCAGCCGACTAGAGGACTGGGAGAAATTCAGAGTCCAACAGAGGAGGACAAATGATTTCATTAGGAACGGGATTATAGATTATGAAAGAAAACTGGCAGGGAACATAAAAAATCACTGTTAAAGTGTGTATAGATTGTGAAGAGAAAAAGATTAGTTAAAACAAATGTAGGTCCCTTGCAGTCAGCAACAGATGAATTGATCATGGTGAACAAGGGCATGGCAAACCAATTGAATAACTACTTTGGTTCTGTCTTCTCTAAGTAAGGCATAAATAATCTGCCGGAAATAGCAGGGGACCGAGGGTCAAATGAGATGGAGGAACTGAGTGAAAACCAGGTTAGCCAGGAAGTGGTGTTACGTAAATTGAATGGATTAAAGGCCGATAAATCCCGAGGACCAGATAGGCAGCATCCCAGAGTACTCAAGGAAGTAGCCACAGAAATAGTGGATGCATTCGTGATAATTCTTCAAAACTCTGTAGATTCTGGAGTCGTTCCTGAGGATTGGAGGGTAGCTAACGCAACCCCACTTTTTAAAAAAAGGGAGGGAGAGAGAAAACGGGGAATGACAGTCCAATTAGTCTAACGTCGGTAGTGGGGAAACTGCTTAAGTCAGTTATTAAAGCTGGGATAGCAGCACATTTGGAAAGCGGTGAAATCATTGGACAAAGTCAGCATGGATTTACGAAAGGCAAATCATGTCTGACGAATCCTATAGAATTTTTCCAGGATGTAACGAGCAGAGTGGATAAGGGAGAACCTGTGGATGTGTTATATCTGGACTTTCAGAAGGCTTTCGACAAGGTCCCACATAAGAGATTAGCATGCAAACTTAAAGCACTGGGTATTGGGGGTTCAGTATTGATGTGGATAGAGAACAGTCTGGCAGACAGGAAGCAAAGGGTAGGAGTAAACGTGTTATTTTCAGAATGGCAGGCAGTGACCAGTGGGGTACGACGAGGCTCAGTGCTGGGACCTCAGTTATTTACAATATATATTAATAATTTGGACGAGGGAATTGAATGCAACATCTCCAAGTTTGCGGATGACACTAAGCTGGGGGGGTAGTGTTAGCTGTGAGGAGGATGCTCCGCGGCTGCAAGGTGACTTGGATAGGCTGGGTGAGTGGGCAAACGCATGGCAGTTGCAGTATAATGTGGATAAATGTGAGGTTATCCACTTTTATGGCAAAAACAGGAGGGTAGACTATTATCTGAATGGTGGCAAATTAGGAAAAGGGGAGATGCAACGAGACCTGGGTGTCATGGTACACCAATCATTGAAAGTAGGCATGCAGGTGCAGCAGGCAGTGAGGAAAACAAATGGTATGTTAGCATTCATAGCGAAAGGATTTGAGTATAGGAGCAGGGAGGTTCTACTGCAGTTGTACAGGGTTTTGGTGAGACCACACCTGGAGTATTGCGTACAGTTTTGGTCTCCAGATCTGAGGAAATACATTCTTGCCATAGAGGGGGTACATGGAAGGTTCTCCAGACTGATTCCTGGGATGTCAGGACTTTCATATGAGGAAAAACTGGATAGACTTGGCTTGTACTCGCTAGAATTTAGAAGACTGGGGGGGGGGGGGATCTTATAGAAACTTGCAAAATTCTTAAGGGGATGGATAGGCTAGATGCAAGAAGATTGTTCCCGATGTTGGGGAGGCCCGAACAAGGGGTCATAGTCTAAGGATAAGGATGAATTCCTTTAGGACCGAGATGAGGAAAACATTTTTTCACACAGATAGGTGGTGAGTCTCTGGAATTCTCAGCCACAGAAGGTAGTTGAGGCCTGTTCATTGGCTATATTTAAGATGGAGTTAGATGTGGCCCTTGTGGCTAAAGGGATCAGGGGGTATGGGGGTATGGAGAGATACAGGATACTGAGTTGGATGATCAGTCATGATCATAATGAATGGCGGTGCAGGCTTGAAGGGCCGAATGGCCTACTCCTGCACCTATTTACTATGTTTCTATGAGAGAGAGAGAGAGAGAGAGAGAGAGAGAGAGAGAGAGAGAGAGAGAGAGAGAGAGAGAGAGAGAGAGAGAGAGAGAGAGAGAGAGAGAGAGTTAGCGACAGATTGAAAGTGCGAGGGAGGGGGATGGAGAGAGAGAGGGGTAGAGAGAGGGTGAGAGGGAGAGGAGGAGAGAGGGGGAAAAATGGGCGGGAGCGACGGAGATAGAGCGGTGGGGAAAGAAAAGGGGGAGAGAGGGGTGAGAGAGAGAGGGGGGAGCGAGAGGGGGAGAGTGAGGGGAGAGAGTGGGGAAGAGAGATAATGGAGAGAGAGAGGGGAAGATAGATAAGGAAGAGAGAGAGGGAAAATAGAATGGGGAAGAGAGAGAGAGGGGACAGAGAGGGGGAGAGAGAGGTGGGTAGAGGGAGAGAGAGAGAGGGGGAGAGAGAGAGTGGAAGTGAGAGAGGGGGGAGAGGGACAGAGAGAGAGGGGGAGAGGGGTGAGAGGGGGAGAGAGAGAGGGGAAGAGAGAGAGGGGAAGAGAGAGAGTGGGGGAAGAGAGAGAGGGGAGGAAGGTAGAGAGGGCGAGAGAGAGGGAGAGGGAGAGAGAGAAGGGGAAAGATATAGTAGGGGCGATAGAGGTGGAGGGAGAGGTGGGGAGAGAGTGGACGAGAGAGAGACGAGAGAGAGAGAGAGGAGAGAGAGAGAGGGGCAGAGACATAAAGGGGGTGTGGAGGGAGAGAAGTGGAAAGAGAGATTAGGGAGAGAGAGAGAGGGGAGGTAGAGATGGGGAGAGCGAGGGGAGAGCGCGAGTGGGAGATAGAGAGGGGAGAGAGAGAGAGACGGAGGAATAGAGGGGGAGATGGCGAGAGAGTGGGGAGAGAGAGAGGGGGGAAGGAAGAGGGAGAGCGGGGAGAAAGTGAGAGGGGAGAGTTAACGAGTGATTGAAAGAGAGAGGGAGAGAGATAGATGGGGAGAGAGAGGGGAGAGAGAGAGGGTGGAGAGAGAGAGAGAGGGGGAGAGAAGCGAGAGAAGAGAGAGAGATTGGGGAGAGGGAGAGAGAGATGGGGGAGAGGGGGAAAGAGAGAGACGGGGAGAGGGGAGAGAGCAGGGAGATTGGGGATAGAGAGCGAGGGAGAGAGGGAGAAGGGAAGAGAGAGGGGAGAGAGGCCGAGAGAGAAAGGGGAAGAAAGAGAGGGGAGAGAGCGGGGTAGAGATAGAAGAGGGTGAGAGAGAGGGAGATGGTGAGAGAGAGGGGGGGGAGAGAGGGAGGAGAGAGAGAGAGAGTGTTAGCGAGAGATTGAAATAGAGAGGGAGAGAGAGAGATGGGGAGAGAGAGTGGGAGAGAGAGGGCGAGAGAGAGAGAGGGGGAGAGAGGGGGGGAGAGAGAGACGGAGATAGAAACATGGGGAGAGATAAGGGGAAGAGAGAGGGGAAGAGAGCGGGGAAGAGAGAGGGAAGAGAAAGAGGGGAAGAGAGAGAGAGAGGGGAGAGAGAGGGGAGAAAGAGAGGGGAGGGAGGGAAGGGGAGAGAGAGGGGAGAGAGAGGGGAGAGACAAAGAGGGAGAGACTGGGGTGAGGGTGAGGGCGAGAGAGAATGGGGGAAAGGTAGGGAGGGAGGGAGGGAGGGAGGGAGGGAGGGAGGGAGAGAGGGGGAGAAAGAGACAGGGAGAGAGAGGGGTAGAGAGGGGAAGACATGGAGAGAGCTGGAGAGGGATAGAAGGCAAGGCAAGGCAACTTTATAACACATTTCATACACGAGGCAGACAAAGTGCTTCACATAAAAGCATGTCATACAATAAAATGAAATAATAACACATAAAAAAATAGAAGAATTAAAAGAAAATAAAAGCAAAGTAAAAAATGAATTATAGAAAAGTGCAAAAGTTAAAAGTGCAATGTAGTTAGGATTTAGCTGAAAGCTAAAGTAAACATCGAAGTTTTCAGTCTTGTGCTGAAAGTGGTCAAAGTTGGGGCAAGTCTTAAATCTTCAGGAAGTTTATTCCAGCTATTTGATGCATAGTAACTAAATCCTGCTCTCCCATGTTTTGTATTTACTCTGGGAATCACGAACAGATTGGTCTCTGAAGATCTTATCGGTCTAGAAGACTGATATAGTGGAAGCATGTCAGTGATATACTTTGGCCCGAAACCATGTAGTGATTTATAGGTGAGATTTATAGCAAGTTTTTAAAACCAATTCTCTGACATACAGGGAGCCAATGTAAGGATTTAAGAATTGGTGTAATGTGTTCACATTTTTGGTCTTTGTTAGAACTCTAGCAACAGCGTTCTGAACCAGCTGAAGCTGCCTGACAGTTTTTTTCGGAAGACCTGCAAGGAGACCGTTACAATAATCTAGCCTACTAGTAATAAAGGCATGTACAAGTTTTTCTAAGTCTTGAGCTGACATGGGGGCTCTTAGTCTTGCTGCGTTTTTGAGGTGAGAGTAGGCCAATTTTGTTACTGATTTGATGTGACTGTCGAAAAGTAAATCTGAATCCATAATAACCCCGAGATTTCTGACTTTGATTTGAGGTTTTCAGGGACAAAGAGTGAAGGTGCTGGATTACTTTAAGCCTTTCTTTTTTTAGCACCAACAACTATTATTTCCGTTTTGTCCCTATTTAGTTGAAGGAAATGTTGGCACATCCAGTCTTTGACTTGCTCAATGCACTGGCACAGCAGATCTATGGGGCGATAGTCATTTGGTGATAGCGCTACATAGATTTGAGTGTCATCGGCATAGCAGTGGTAGTCAATATTATTATTTCGCATGGTTTGCCCTAACGGGAGCATGTAGATGTTGAATAAAGAGGGTCCTAAGATCGAACCTTGTGGGACTCCACACGTCACGTTGGTTGTTTCTGTTACAAAGTCGCCAATGGAAACACAATAGTTCCTATCTTGTAGATATGACCTGAACCCACTTGAAACTGTGCCTGAAAGCCCCACCCATTTTTCCAACCTGTCCAAAAGTATAGAGCGATCAACAATGTCGAATGCAGCACTGAGGTCTAATAGCATTAATATTGAAATGATGCCAGAGTCTGTGTTAAGACAGATGTCGTTTACAACTTTAATAAGGGCAGTCTCGGTGCTATGAAGGGGTCGAAATCCTGACGGGAAGTTGTCATAGCAGCCAGTTGAAGCCAGGAGGTGATTAAGTTGCTGGAGGACAACTTTCTCAATTATTTTGCTTATGAAAGGTAGGTTTGATATTGGTCTATAGTTGTTAATAACAGAGGCATCTAGGCTCCGCTTTTTTAAAAGGGTTTTAATTACTGCAGTTTTCAAGGCTTTTGGGAAGTTGCCTGATTGAAGAGAGCTGTTAATTATTTGCAGTATGTCTATTGCTAGGCAATCAAAAACATTCTTTAAAAAAGTTGGTGGGTAAAGCATCAAGGCAGCAGGTGGATGGCCTTAGTTGTGTCACCGTTTCCACAAGAGTTTTAGCGTCTATGACATTAAAGCATGTCATCATTGCCACGTTACTTTTGTCTAAACAGGGTGGTGATCCAACATTTGTGTTTGAAGCGGAGATATTGATGGCACGACTGATGCCTTCAATGTTATCAGTATAAAAGAATGCATTGCATTTCTGCGTGGAATGGAGTTCAGGTGGTATTTGTGTTGGGGGTTTGGTCAGTCTGTCAACAGTTGCAAATAGGGTCTTTGCCTTATTAGTGTTGTTGTTAATGATAATGGAGAAAAATGTTTCTGTGTCATTTTTAAAGTCTAAATTGGAGGCACGGAGGCTTCCTTTATAGATGTCATGGTGAATATGAAGTTTTGTTTTCCGCCAGATGCGTTCAGTTTTCCGGCATTCTCTTTTCTGGGCAGTTACAAAAGCAACTTTTCTCCAGGGTGCCTTTTGCTTACCAGAAATCATTTCAACCGTAACAGGTGCAATGACATCTATAACTTTCATAATTTTGGAATTAAAGTTATCTCCAAGATCATCAGCAGAACATGGGTTTAGAGGTGGTAACAAGGAGACGGGATTTTTAAGGAGGACATTACAATGTTCATTTATATACCGGTTTTTGACAGTATTTGATTGTATCTGTATGTCGGGAATAAAATATATATTTAAAAAAACACAGAAGTGGTCAGACATTGAAGGATCAGTCACAAAAATTTCAGAAACATTGAGACCCTTTGTGATAATCAAGTCCAGGGTGTGCCCCTTGCAGTGAGTAGCCTCTTTCACATGTTGAGCCAGTTCAAATCTGTCTAAAATAGTAAAAGGTTATTTTGCACCCCTGTCATTCAAATCTTCAGTATGAAAATTAATACCATCAGTTATAACTAGACAGTCAAAGTCAATGGAGATGCTAGACAATAATTCTGTAAAGTCATCGAAAATGTTTGCATGGTATTTAGGTGGCCTGTAAATAATTAATGGCAGAACTCTGGGGGAACATTTCAATACAGCACAAAGGTATTCGAATGATGGAAAATCACCAAGTGACATCTGTTTCTCCTGAAATACATTTTTAAATATAGCAGCAACCCCTCCACCTCTTTTTCTAGATCTACATACATCAAAAAAGTTATAGTTGGGTGGAGCTGTCTCAATCAGAATAGTTGCACTGTTATTTTGTTCTAGCCATGTTTCAGTTAAAAACATAAAATCCAGTTTAGAGGTGGTAATAACATCATTGACTAAAATGATTTGTTATTAAGAGACCTAACATTAAGCAGACCCATCCTGATGGCATTATTGATAGGCTTTCTGGTTGGTTTTGGTTTGGAGGGAATAGGTATTAGATGTGTTAGGTTAGCAGTTTGTCTAAGTTTCCCTTTGTTTCCTCTCTTAGTAGTCACAACAGGAATGGAGAAGGTGCCATACTTCGACGTAGGTGACCTTGGGTTCAGCTGATTATGCAGAACTTCCTTCGTACTGTGTCTACGGCTGAACCCTTTCTTGTCTCAGTAATATTCAGAATTGCTACCAATACAGGGGGGGGGGGGGCTGTGGCGCCATCCGCTTGGTTGTTATCTCCCTGTGGCCGTGACGTGGTGATGGTACTGATGTAGGGCGTGCGCTGGGCATCATAGACACAGATGCAAGTTTAATGCCACCTTTTTCCTGTTTCTTCAAGTCATGTGGAAAATCATAATGGGAGGAGACAGTGGAACTGAAGTTATCGTGGCTATGGGAGAGATAAGAAGGTTTCACGCGAATGTTCGAGGTAGATGTGTGTGGGAGGCTGTTGCCTCGCTTCTCTACCTGTGGTCTGACTGCGGCCTGTGTGTCGGACCGTGGCAGAGTACATTTGTGGGAAAGCGAGAAGAGAAGATTGTCCCTTAACAGTCTTCAGCCGAACCTGTTTGGGTGTAGACCATCTGCTTTGAAAAGATATTGGCGCCCCCAAAACAAGTTAAAGTTGTCAATAAAGCTCCTTCCTCTTTCATTGCAGACTCTGGAAAGCCATGTATCCAGTGCTAGTAGCCGACTGAATATGTTTATTCCCCTGTCAACTGCTGGTATGGGACCACTGATGAATGACTTAATGTCCAATTTGTCCAGTGTATCTAATAGTTCAGTGAAATCCCTCTTTAAAAGTTCTGACTGTTCTTTTCGAATATCATTAAATCCTGCATGCACAATTACCTGTGGGATTTTTGGGTTTCCCAGTATAATTTTGGCTAGTTTCTGCTTGACATCACTAACCGTCACATCTGGGAAGCAGCATGTATTAATCGTCTTACCGGTTATATCCTTTATGGCTGAATCTCCTACAATCAGAGTGTCTGGTTCATCCGCATTCTCTGTGATGGGCCCTTGTTGTCTCTGCCTGCACCGTCTGCCCGGACGCGACCCGGGGCTTGAGGTGCCGGTGGCGGACCCATGCGCAACTCGCCTCCCTGGCGACGTGTTCATGGTCCGTCTCTGTCCGCGCCGTCTGTCCGGACGCATCTCGGGGCTCGCGGCAGCTTGCCTGCCTGGCGACGTGTTCCGTCTCCGTTTCTCATCACATTTCTGCGGGTTGTCGTTCGTGGACACTCGTAGTGGCAGGAACCGGTTTTTCAGCGGCAGAGTTAGCTTAGGGGACGGGCTAATCCGGCTGGTGCATGTTACTTTAGCTTTGGTTAGCCTAGCATTTGGCGTTGAGTGAACTTGTTGATTCACTGTGGTTTTCCGTTTGGGCTTAGCGCCTACTTGGTGCCAGTAAGAGGCAGCTGGAAATGTCTCTTTCTTGTCCAGTTTCGGGAAGGATATAATGTCGCTTTCATCGTCATCATTTAGTTGTATGTTTGTCGGAGCTAGCTCAGCTAACTCGCCCATCGGCACTGTATCCTGGAGGACGTGTTCATGGTCCGCCTCTGTCGTTGACTCTTGTAGTATTTTTAGCCCTTTGCAATTTTCTAATGCTGCTATCCTCGTTTCAAATTTATCCAGTGTCTGCAGCAGTTTGGTGCAGTCTGTGCATTTCCCAGTCTCACTGCCGTTCTGTAACGACGGTGTGCCATCCTCCAGTCCGTTTCCTCAACCACCCAAGCTGCTTTCTTGCACGGGGGACACTGGACTTGGCCTCGTTTTCCACCTCAGAGTCGCTGGAGTCTTCATCCAGCAAGGTTTGACCCACGTCCGCTGCCTCTGCTGGCTGCAGCCTCTCCAGCAGCGCAGCCTCGCCGCCGAACACCAGCTCCTCCAGCCTCCGCTCATCCTCCTCGTCGTGCCCCTCCTGCAGCCGCCGCAAGTTGCGGCTCCGCTGCTCCTCCTCCCGCCGCTGCTCGGCCACCCGCGTGGTGCGGGAGCGGGGCCGGGAGCGGGGGCGCTTGTGAGCGGGCTTGTCCGACATGGCGGGCCGGGTCGGGGCTGGGGCTGGTTGTGCCGGTGGTGGTCGCGGGGCTACCGGTCGCGGGGCCGGGACTGGGACCGGGACCGGGGCCGGGGCTGATGCAGGGGCTAGGGCCGCTGGTCCTCGGGCCGGAGCTGCTGCTACCGGTCGCGGGGCTACGGGTAACAGTCCAGACTGCACTTTCTCGATTCAAGATACCCATCCAAGTGGCCGAGGATACATTCTGTAACATCGAGAAGAACTCTAAGACGCCACATTTCTTGAAGCAAGTGAAAGTCATTGTTTGGGATGAATGTCCAATGATTAGGAGAGAAAGCTTTGAAGCGGTGGATAGAACTCTTCAAGATGTCTGCAGCTAAACGGAGTCTTTTGGCGGCATTCTTAGCGTTTGTTGTGGTGATTTTCGAAAACTACTTGCTGTGGTGAAAAGGCGAAATTATGCTAATGTTGAAAATTCCTGCATCAAGAAATCCTACTTGTGGAGACTTTTCACCAAGTTTCAATTGCGCACAAATATGTGATTGACAGAGGGAGAAGGCGACTATTCTCAATTTCATTTCGGAGTCACGTGAGTGACTTCGTGAAGACCCCGCCAGGCACGCATGCGCGTCATATCGTCGACTGCATGTGAGCGACAGGCAGTGAGGAGCGTTGCTCCTCTAGGTGTAGTCTCATCTCGGTCACCGCACCCTCCTTTAGCGGCAGGATGTGATCGTACGTCGGGACAGGCGGAAAGCCCGTGCGGACGTCGGGGTACCATGCTTCGGCGGAGCTTTGAAATCTTCACGAAGCCACTCACGTGACTCCGAAATGAAATACTAAGATTAAACGAGAACTCACTAGTTTAAAGTTCGATCTTTATTTTATGAGGAGTTGCGATGAGGGATTTCGTGCCTTCCGCTCCCAACCTTCTACTATAAGGTCAGCTGGTTATTAGAGTCTCTTCAATCTTACTCTATTAGTTCATTTCTAGGTAGTTCTGTGATTCCACACCGCTGTTTTGAAGAATGTCGCGCATGCGTGCCTGGCAGGGTCTTCACGAAATCCCTCATCGCAACTCCTCATAAAATAAAGATCAAACTTCAAACTCGTAAGTTCTCGTTTAATCTTACTATTTTTTTTTTTTTAATTTTATTTTTTTTTTTTTTTTTATTGTAGAAACAATATATACCGAGTACACTCTTATACGACATTGAGAGTTCTGTAATATACAAAATTATATCATATTAATTATCGATTAATACTATTTATGTTAATTGTAATATTATCCATTATACATTTCGTGGTTATTTATTTTATATAATTGGGAGTATATGTAGTATATTCCTAAAATAAGCAATACACTTAGATTTCTCAAATCATAGATATTCTTCTAATTACCAAATAGAAATCCCCGCTAATATAACTACGTAATACCCAATCTTAAACAAAGTTTTATGATATTCATAATGTTATCAAAATATTAATAATGTTTGTATTATTGTTAACTTTATATTTCATAATTATTGTATAATTGAAAATACATAGTTTTATATAATTACAAGTTTAAGACATCTATAATCTTTTCATACGAACAGAAATAAGTGTGTACGTATTAAAAATTTATATAATATGTTTCTATATTTTTTTTTCCTTAATTAAAGATAGGAAGATAGAGAAAGAGAATAGAAAATAGAAAAGAAATTGTGAAAAGTTTGATGGAGATTGAAGTATTACTAAATAATCCATTCTTGGAGATACATTCATGATTTGTTATATGTATTTCTTCATCCATTCAGATATTCAGGCCTCAGTCAAGTCCCTGCGCCGAACCATTGTGACCCTGTAGATATTTAATATAGGGAGACCATATCTCCTTGAAGAGATCTAACCTGTCCATAAGGACAAGTCTCAATCTCTCCAAGTGAAGTGTCTCCGTCATTCCTGTATTCCACATTTTAATTGTTGGGGATACAGGGCCTTTCCAAAATGTTAATATTAATTTTTTCCCAATTATTAAAGAATAGTCGATAAAAGTATTTGATTCCTTGTAATTATTTGTTCCGTTTCCGGTATTCCAAGTATGATTAACTTTGGGTCATGAATCATAGTAATATTAATAACTTTCGAGATTATCTTAAAATATTTCATTCCAATATTCTAGAATCTTCGTACAATTAGTAAATGAATGTGACAAAGTTGCTTCTAAGATTTGACATTTATCACAAATATAGGTGATAGTTTTGGAAATAAATTTATGTAATTTAGATTTAGAATAATGTAATCTATGTAAAATTTTAAAACTGTATAAGAGCATGTTTAGCATTTAAAGAACAGTAATGTATAGTTGTAAGCTTTCTTCCCATATTTCTGGACTTATTATTTGACTTAATTCATTTTCCAGCGCTGTCTATGTATTTCCGATGATGGAATATCACTTTCCAACAAAACATTGTAAATGTATGATATCATTTTTTTCTGTATTTGGATGTTTATTCAAGCATTCATCTAAAATTTTCACTCTTTCTATTTCTGAGTTCTTGTGTATTTGCAGAGATATAGTTTCTGATTTGTAAATATCTGAAATATTCATTATTATGAAGCCCGTAGGTTTGTTGTAATTCTTGAAATGAAAGAAAAGAATTTTCCTTATAAAGATCCCCTATATTTAAAATTCCTTTATTTTTCCATTGTATAAAACCTTTATCCATCATTGACGGTTTAAACGTAAATTGTTGGCAATTGTAAGACCTAGCGGTATAAATTTTAGTTTTAGTGTTTTTCTTTATTTGTTTCCAAATACGTATTCCACTTTCTATTATCAAATTTTCACTATAAATTTTCTTAGGTACATTAATATTAGCAAATATTATAGAGCTAATTTCAAATGGAAAACAGTCTTCTCTTTCCATTGTTAACCAATTTGGTTTATTATCTATTTCTCCTAACCAAAAATTCATTTTTTTAATATTAACTGCCCAATAATAAAACATAAAATTTGGTAAAGCTAAACCCCCGTTTATTTTAGCTTTACATAAATGTTTTTTATTTATTCTATGATTCTTATAATCCCAGATAAAGTTAGTGACTATTGAATCTACTTTTTTAAAACATTTTTAGAGAGATATATCGGGATTGATTGAAATAAATATAATAATTGTGGGAGGAAAACCATTTTTATTGCGTTTATTTTACCTAACATTGAGATAGGTAAGCTTTTCCAGTATAAGATATTTTTATTTAATTTAATCAATAATAACGGGAAATTAGACTTAAATAAAGAGTCAAAATCTTTTTTGTAACAGAAATACCAAGATATTTAATATTTTCATTTGTTATCTTAAAAGGAAATTGTTGTATCTGTAAATATCTGTAAATTATTCATGGTTATTGGCATAAGTTCACTTTTATTCCAATTGATACTGTATCCTGAAATTAAACCAAATTCCGTTATTAGTTTTAACAAATTACGGATACTTATTTCCGGTTTAGTAATATAAAGTAATATATCGTCCGCATATAACGAGATTTTATTCTTAGTATCTTTAGTATCATATCCATATATTTCTGGGTGCAATCTTACCCTTTGAGCAAGAGGTTCGATTGCTAACGCAAACAGTAATGGTGATAAAGGACAGCCTGTCTACAACCTCGAGATAAACTAAACTTAGTTGATAACATATGGTTTTGTTATATTCTAGCTGTTGGGTTTGCATATAAATTTAATCCAAGTAGTAAAACTTATCACCAAGCTTAAAGGCTTCCATCACCGAAAATAGATAAGGCCATTCCACCTGGTCAAAAGCTTTTTCTGCATCCAACGAGATGACTACTAAGTCTTTTTTATCACTTCTTTTCGAATATATGATATTAAATAACCGTCTTAGATTATATGAAGAATATCTTTTAGGTATAAATCCTGTTTGATCAGGATGAATTAATTCGTTAACAATTTTGCTTAATCTTTGTGCAAGAATCTTTGTTAAAATTTTTTTGATCCGTATTTAATAAAGCAATTGCTCTATATGATCCTGGATCATCCAAATCTTTATTTATTTTGGGTATAAGTGTTAAAATAGATTCGTTCAGTGTATCTGGTAATTTCTCTTGTGTACATATCTGTTCATATAATGATTTTAAATATGGGACCATTTGTCATGAAAAATTTTATAAAATTCCGAGCCTATACCATCTGGTCCTGGAGTTTTACCATTTTTAAAGATTTAATAGATTATTGGATTTCTTTTATTGAAATATCGCATTTAATAGTTCTCTATTTTGTAAATCTAATTATTTAAGTTACATACATTTAAAAAGGCATCTATTTCTGTTTTATTTACTGTTGTGTTACCAGTATATCAAATTTTTTATAATATTGCATAAATCTTTCATTAATATCCTTTGGTTGTATTAATAATTCACCGTTTTGTGATTTAATCCTATGTATAATTTTTTCAGCTTCAATTTTCCTTTATTGTCGAGCCAATAGTTTTTGTGGTTTGTCTCCAAATTCAAACAACGATTGTTTAGTATGTTGGTAGTATTTTAAAACTTGATCAGTATATATTTTATTTAATTTATACTTCAATGCTACAATTTTTATTATGTATAATTATATCTGATTTTGTTTGCATTCTGTATATCTAATTGTTTAATCTCCCTTTCTAAGTCCTGTTGTTTCCTTCCGAATCTTCTTATTATGGAATGCTTGTGAAGAAATCATAAATTCCTCGAAGATATGCTTTAAATGTTTCCCATAATAAAGAGCGAGATATTTCTGGTTGATCATTTATTTCAAAAAACATCTTAATCTGAGTTATAATGTATTCCTGAGTGGTTTTATTTTTTAAAATTTGTGGATTAAGTTTCCATTGTCCTAGATTTTCTGTTTTACCATTTATTTTAATTTTAAATGTTAATGGTGCATGATCTGAAATTATAATAATTATGATATTTGGATTCGTAAGTAAGTGAAATAAGCTTTGTATCTAACTAGGAAGTAATCTATTCTTGAATAAGTTTTATGTACTGGCGAGTAGAAGGAATATTCTCGACCAGTAGGATTTTCTGTTCTCCAAACATCTTTAATGTTAGTCGTTTGGATGTATGCGTTTAATAAATCACTAGTATGCGATTTAGTTTTCCTTTGTTTTGAAGATCTATCTAAAATAAGGGTCTAATGTACAATTAAAATCTCCTCCAATTATCAATTGTAATGTGTTAATTCTGGAATATTATTAAGTACTTTCTTAAAGAATAAAGGACTATCAAAATTTGGTCCATAGATGTTAACAAAAAATCATTTTTTCCCCTGTTTATTTCTCCTATTACAATAATGTATCTGCCATCTTTATCAGATATAGTAGATATATGCTTAAATAAAGTACCTTTACGAAATAATATTGCTACGCCTCTTGATTTATGCGTAAAGGAAGAGTGATATATTTTATCTATCCATTTAGCTTTCAGCCTATTTTCAGCGTCTTTCTTTAGGTGAGTTTCTTGAATATAAATTACATCAGCTTTCATTGCCTTTAAGTGTGTCAATATTTTTCCTCTTTTTATTGGTTCATTGATACCTTTAACATTCCAACTGCAAAAGGTTAATCCCTCGTTCCCCATATTTCTTTTTAAATCCTGCATTTTAGGTTTGTGGGAATCTAGAATAGGGTCCAAGGGTCCGCGCAGTAGACCTAACCTTACACCCGAACACCGAATAGATGAATTTTAGATCTCTTGTATGTACTTCACGAATATAATCTCCATTGTTCCAGTGTATAGCTCCATTCAAACTGAAAGATATAGTAAACATAAAACAATAATGAAAAGTAAGTAAAAAGCTTAGTAGAGTGCATAAAGAGTAGAAAAACTACAAATAAAATATTTGTAGTTTTGTGAAAGCCAAACTATATTGGCTATTAATCTAAAGGCTTCCGGCATTGATGTTATTAATTTAGCCAGCTCCTAATTTTAAGGAATTATTATTCCATGATAATATTTTAACGGGAATATAATATTAAAGAAATGAAAGGAGTGATATTAATCATCATAAAAGTATATATATCTAAAATTAGTTTAAAAAAATCTAATTATAAAGCCACAGATAAAGAGTTTTTTTTTTTTTTTTTAAATACAAAAAATAGAAATCATTATTAAAAAAGGAAAAAATACATTAAGGGGAGGGTATCTCCAAATGTAACAAGACATAAAATATTAATTATTAGTAGTATTAATTAGCAATAGTGAACAGTCTTGGTTAATAACAGTCATAGTAATAATAAAACCGCGTTATAATTTTAGTATGTGTGTTATTTGTTTGTGTTAGTTATATATTATGAGTAATTGTCAATGTTCGGTGAGCTTCTTCCAATCCGGGAAAACATTTCGTTCCATACGACATTGTCCGTTCCTTCTGATTTCTTCTAATTCCATATTGTCGTATAAAGTCTCATAGAATGTTAAGAGACCGTACTAGGTCTTTAAAAATAGTAAAAAACAGTATATTTTGCTTGTAGATGGTTTTTCAAGTGTCAAACTGCTTTGCAAATTCCATTGCTTCTGTTGGAGTCTTGAAAAAAGTGTTCCACGCTGTTATAAAGTAACTCTTAGGATGGCTGGGTAATTCAGACCGTATCTCAAGTTTTCTACACCCCTCATAAGGTTTTTGGCTTCGTTAAACGCTTTTCGTTTTCTGGCAACCTCTGGGGGATAGTCTCGATAGATACTGATTCTTTGTCCTTGAAACATCAGATTCTTTGTTCTCGAGGCTCTCCGCATAATATCCTCGAGAGTGAAATCATATTGTAACTTTACAATGATTGTCTTGGGGGGGCGTTTGCACTGGTCTGTCTTCTGCCGACTCGATGTGCACGAGCTAAAACAGGCATATCATCCAAAGATAAAACAGCTTGCAGTAATTTAGCAGTGAATTCTCGAGTGTCTTCGTGTTTCTCTAGACCTTCAGGAATCCCTGCAATCCTCAAGTTCTGCCTTCTTTGATAGCCTTCTAGCTGCGTGCATTTATCTGTTACTTTGGATAACAACTCCAGTAGACGTTCTTGCTCTGTTATCAGCTTGCTGTAGACACAGTACTAGCCTCCGCTATCTTTTCAAGGTTTTTAATGCCATCAACTTGTTGTTCGACCACATTTGCAATAGGGTCAATCTTATTTTTAAAGTCTTTTTTAACATTTTCAAGTTTAGCCTCCATCTTGCGTTCCATATTATTAATCATATCAATGATTTCATTCTTCAATATTTCTGATTCTTTCTTGAACTTATTATCAATTTGTGTCTTTGTATCTTTTTGAAATTCACTCCATTGATTTTTTCATCAAGTCCATCTGATTATTAATTTGAGAGATTTCTTCCTTTATATCTCCCTTTATTTCTTTCATTTCTTTCTTTATATCTTTCATTTCTGCCTTGAACTCACGTTTTAAATCAGCCATCTGGTGAGAAATAAAAGTTCTCAAGTCCTCACCTCCTGTGTCTGCTTTCCTGGAGACGTCTTCCAGGGAACTGGCCCTACTCGAGTCCGAGGCTTCTCCCAGGCCTTCTCCCGCTTTCGCCCGGGTTTTTTCGACCCTTCGTTTTAGCGGTAGGGCTCCGTGCCGTCATGATTTGTCGCAGGGCTGATGACGTCAGCCGGTACCGTCGATGTTGAAGCGGCAGACAGTAAAAGCAGGTGATCGGTAAGTTCTTTTAAATCCGTTTAAATCCCCGTTTTTTCAAAATTTTTGCGGAGCTGGCTGGCGCTATGCTTTAAGGCTCCATAGCGCCACCGGAAGTCTGAATATCTAGTAATCTTACTATTTTAGTTGAAAGTTGGAGATGATAAGATTTTAAAGAATGAAGACAATGAATTTGAAATCCAACAAGACATGCTTCTATCAGCAGAAATACTGGAGGATTGTATTGATTTCATCTATCCCACATGTTACAATCCTGCAGAATTATTCTCCAACAATTGTATCTTGGTTCCTCACAACAATACCATGAGAAGCATCAATTCTACATGCATCAAACGCTTCCCTGGAATCGTTAAGGAGTACTTTTCCTTCAATGCGGTCACTGGGGGAACTCATGATACCCACTTTCCAACAGAATTCATCGATTCTCTCGAGCTCTCTGGATTACCACCACACAAATTGGAGTTGAAAAAAGGGCCTCCAATCATATTCATGAGAAACCTGGAGCAGCCAAAGCTATGCAATGGAACGAGGATGATTGTGGAAGAGCTTCACAATAATCTGATCGTTGCAAGAATCAACATGGGAGCCTTCAAAGATGACATTGTTCTCATTCCTAGGATAGCACTCATTTTGACAGAAGGTGAAGACATTCCCCTTCACCGCACCCAATTCCCCATTCAATCAGGTTTTGCTATGACGGTCCATAAAGCACAAGGACAAACAATGCAGACGGTGTTGATCTACCTCGACAAGCCGGTATTTCAGCATGGACAACTATATGTGCCTCTCAGCTGAGGAAAGATGAAGGGAACTGTCAGTTTTCCTGAAGGATGGAACATCGACCAAGAATGTTGTCATTAAAAGCATGCTTCGTTGAATGATGACTTCTGTGATAAATTCTCAGATTTTCTTTCTTAACATTTGACCGCTGAATTTCTCTATATTAAAACGTTCTCGTTTTATCAACAGGAAAAAGTCATCAAGAGGCAATGAGCAGCATAACACGACAAGAGACACAACAAGAAATAATAAATCTCATCTTTAACATTTAAATTGTTCTTATATTTTAAGAGTCATTCACATTTTAAACGTTAATAAATCCTTTTTGCACTTTTGATGCCTGTATGTTCTTCGTCACAATGGGAACTTAATAGGCAGGAATGGCTGCTCTATGGGAGAGCCACTAAAAGTGCACAGAGGGAGGTTGTGGGGAGATGCACTGAATGCGTGGGGGGAGGGGAATGGCAAGGGGCAGAGTGGGGGGGGGGGGTGAAGGGAGCAGGGGTGTCTGAGTGAACTGCCAGCCCACCAGACGTGAGTGACTGCACTGCCAGCCCACGAGCCGTGACTAAGTGAGCAGCCAGCCCGCCAGCCGTGACTAAGTGAGCAGCCAGCCCGCCAGCCGTGAGTAAGTGAACTGCCAGCCCACCACCCGTAAGTGACTGAACTGCCAGCCCAATAATCCATTCAGTCCCCCCACTGGCCAGCAATATTGGAATTGGTGGAGAGGTGCAATATTGTGTTGGGTGACCAGCTCTCCTGTGTGATGCTGGGACCTAACGGGTCCCACTTAGTCTTCTATTTTCTATGTTTCTATGACTCACGCACACTCAGACTCACTCACACAGACACACACACACACTCACACGCTCACACCACAACCAATACTAAACTAATGATTAGTGTGAGATACCCTTTATGCTCACAATAAATACTCAAAGACTAAATCCTGGAAGCAAGAGATTTCTTTATTTTACGAGTCTGCAGACCGGGTGCCTCTCCAACTTGAGACACACTGAAGCCAGGGAGATCATCCCCCTTTATACACAAAATCTTACATTCAATTTCTCCTCCGGACCTCTCTCCAATCAGGGTCAGAGGTACACAATCTGTAGGTACAACCCACCGTACATCCCCTCGCACCTCCCATATCATACATCGCATGTTCAAACATGTTCATGGTAATGAGCAATTTCTTGACCAGGGGTGTGTTGTAATATTCATGTTTTCTATTAAGCATGCTCAGTTGCTCATGACCTGGCCCACTTTTTGCTCACCTCCTTGTGAACCCTCTCAGTTTTCCTATATCAGCACTAAAGCTAAGCTATAGTGACTAGGGTCCCATCCATCACTCCTTTCCACTGATAGGGATTTCTCTACATCACCCCCTTCTCTAGTGAGACAAAGCTATCTCTTCTTACTCAAGGCCTCAAGGATGGGTCTGGCAATTTTCAGACACTGCTGTCAGAATCTCCTCTCCAGCCCCTCTCTGCTTGAATTCTCTTTAAAACTCCTTTCTTTAATAGGGTTTAATCACTTTATCCCTCACAATCCTCCCTTTTTCTTTTGCTACGCATACACTGATTAAAACCCTCATTTTAAGTTCCTTCAATTCGAACTGACGTAACATCGTCCTAACCTTCTCCCTCCTGTAAATCATAAACTTCCCCTGGCCGCATTATCATTATTTTCTGTATTTCCCCTTTTTCTCCCATAGGCATGACTACAGCCTGCATCTGACTTATACTTCTGGTAATAAGTTCCCTAAAACAAGGGATACAACAGGGGATGAAGATCAGTCCAGCCACTGCACATAGAAACACAAGTCCCACCGTTCTCCACCATGTTCCTCCGAGGATAGAATCCCACCATTGGGTTCCCATAATCGAATTCCATTTTTGTATTGGAACATGCGCCAACTTCCGGATCCCTTCTGATATGTCCATCACTGCCTGTCCATTATCATCGATGTTCAAACAGCAAATTAGAGAGGTTGAATTTCCCGCATACCCCTCCTTCTTCTGCCAGGAGGTAATCCAGGGCTAACCTGTTTCTGGTATATTGCTGCTCTCATCTGCGTCTGCTGCTTTGCCAGCATCTCCAGCGCCCCCGCAGTTTGGTTGGTATTGACCTCCAGTACTGCCTGTAGCCTTTATGATCCGGTTTTAACATATATACTGGTGTTCGGTAGCCCCAGGATCCATCTGTGCCCAAGTGGCTGGTCCCGTAGTATGAGATGATTCTTGCTGGTGGCCACTCATCATCTTCCCATTCTCCAATGTCTATTTTCCTCTTTTTCCGATATAGGTCATCAAATACAGGTGGTCCTAACGGACCGGCCTTCTTTGGGGTTTAACAGGAAGAATCCAGGTTGTACCAGTCCAATAAAAACAAGTCCCACTCCAATTCATCGGTAACACCGAGTATGCCTTGTATCCGCATATCCATAACAATCCTTCAGGGGCCGGTCCACTAGAGGCAACCTTGTTCCATATATCTCGCAATACTGGGATCCCCTGATAAGGGTTATTCCCGGTGCAGTTCCATAGTCCGGCTGATTCCACTCCATCAATCTCCATCCGGATAGCACAGTTTTTCCCATATTTCTTAGTTAGATTTACCCATTTAGGCTCCTCTGGCACCACACTCGGGACTGATTTGGCCACTGGGTGACGATGCGCTGGCAGGGGCTGCTGCCTACTAGGACGGCATCCTTTGCCCAGGGCCTAGCGATACACTCAGTCCCGACCGGAGCATCTGTCAGGACCCATACCTGGGGATCTCGGTCTTGTCCAATTGTCAGGTTCCACCCCATCAGGTCCATATTTCAACAATGGATCCTCTCCACGGCCAACGTGAATTCATCAGTGGTCCTCCGCAGACCCAACAGTTAGTCCACATTCAGGGTCCCAGCTATCCGGGTGGCCAAGTCCACAAACAGGTTTTTTCCTCCTTCAGGGATTTCGATCTGCTTCTTGATTTCTTCGTACAGTGTCTGGTGCACTTGAGGCTGAATATGTGGGGGAGGGGGAGGCTTCGTGACTACTACCTTAGTAATCTCTTTCACTACTTTCCTCCTTCGTCTTATCTATTGCCCTTTTATGATCTGAGAAGGGAAAACTAACTGTACACAAACCCATCTCTCTCCCCTTGGGCAGGTAACGGCCCCAAACTTCCCTATATGCCCCCTATTGCCTGCCATCAAATACTCCTTTCCCCCCTCTTTACAAATGATTCTATTCTTTCGTCATGGCATGCTTTATTCACATGGAATGATAGGTAAATGGATCTGGTTATTACCCCTCTGTATTGAATAGGATGATAACATTTATCACATTATTAATACCTTTTACAACAATTACATACAAGCAAACAATACCACGAATGCTCCTTTCATACTGTCAGTTATAACATTCAATGCTGTTCTTTTTAAAATTACTGTTAGGGGTTTACTTCCCGGCTTCACCGTCCACTGTTCCTCCTCCTCAGGAACGGGTGGATCGACGGGTCCTTTAACCCGGATCGCGTGGGTCCACCCTTTCTCTTTTGTTCGTACTGCTGTCTCGGTTGTCAATAATACTAGGTATGGGCCGGTCCACCTGGGCTGGAGTTTCTCCTCCTTCCAATTTTTTGACCAGTACCCAGTCGCGGCCTTTACAGCATGTATTGGAAAGTCAAGTGGCGGGCTTTTGAGCCAATAATCCTTTCGCTTTTAATTCTGTAAGGGAACGGACATTGCCAGTAAATAGTTCCTCAAGAATACATCACCTCCCTCAAAGGTTGGTGTGCCTTCCACCTTCCCAAAAAAGGCAATCCAAACAACATTTCATAGGGAGACACCGCATATCCTTTCGTGGTGCCGTCCGTATTCGCAATAGAGCAATTGGTAGACATTTAGTCCAGGGTAACCCTGTCTCCTCCATTAATTTAGTTATCTGAATTTTTAGAGTGGCATTCATCCGCTCCACTCTCCCCGAACTCTGGGGGTGCCATGGAGTATGCAGCTTCCAGTTTATTCCCAAGGCGTGACAAATTAATAGGTGCACCTTGGAAGCAAAATGTGTTCCTCTATCTGAGTCTATGGATTCAATTACTCCATATCGTGGGATGATTTGTTCCAGCAGTATCTTAGTAACTGCCTGGGCAGTGGCATTTTATCGTGGGAAATGCCTCTACCCACCTGGTGAAATGATCCACTATAACCAGAAGATATTTCCACTGCTGTACTTTTGGTAATTCTGTGAAGTCCACCTGTATTCTCTGGAAGGGTCTAATGGCCAATTGTTGTCCTCCCCCCCTGGGACAGCTCTCATTACCTTCTTATTCACCTTCTGACACACTACACAACCAGACACCGCCTGCTTGGCTAAAGTATAAATGCCTCTACAGGCATAAGTCCGTAGTATCGTGTCGCACAGAGCCTGAGCTCCCCAGTGCGATTGCGAATGTAGTTGTCTAATCAAATCTCTCGTCAATCCTTTAGTAATTATTTGTTTTTTGTCCGGCGTCCACCACTTCCCGTCCGTGGAGCGCCGGGCACCCAACTCACTCATTTTATCTTCCTCCTCCCGCGAGAATACAGGTATCTTCTCTATTCCCTCTCTCAACGGTATCAGAGACAGCATTTTTACCGTTCCTTCTGTCGCTGCTGTCTTAGCGGCACTATCGACTGCCCTGTTCCCTCTAGCTTCCAGCGAATTCCCTCTCTGGTGGCCTGCTACATGGACCACCGCTATTCTTTCTGGCAATTTTAGTGCTTCCAAAGCTTTCTCAATTAACTGTTCATGAGCCAACTCTTTCCCTCTGGCTGTAATCATCCCTCTTTCTTTCCAGATTTTTCCAAAGGTGTGTACCACCCCAAAGGCATACTTGGAGTCCGTATACACAGTTCCTTCTTTCCCTTTCAATAGTTCCAATGCCCTCAGTAATGCATACAGTTCACACGTTTGCGCGGACCAACTTCCTGGTAACCTGCCTGCTTCCACTTTTTCAAACCCTTCTCCGGTTATTATAGCATACCCACTATACCTTTTTCCATCTATGCATCGGGAAGAACCATCAATGAACCATCTTTCCCGTCTCAAGCGGTCGTTCTTCTAAATCTTCCCTACTCTTTGTCTGAAGTTCTATTATCTCACTACAATCATGTTCTGGTAACTCTCCTTCCTGCTCAGCACCTGCCGAGTACAAAAACGAGAGGGGATTTAGGTTTTTATCCGTTACTATGGTCAAATCATTCTTTTCCATAAGTATAAACCTCATACTTCAAGATTCTAGAATCCGTCAACCACCGACTGGACTTCTGAGTTAGTATCGTCCGGACCGTGTGGGGAGTGGACACCACCAGAGTTCCCCCAAACGTCAATTTCCTACTTTCCTCCACTAACACTGCTGTGGCTGCTACCGCTTGAATACATTACTGGCCATCCCCGCGATACTGGATCCAAGAGTTTGGAGAGGAACGCGACGGGATGCCGCTTCCCTCCTTTCTCTTGGGTCAGTACTCCCAGTGCAATTCCATTTTCTGCGTTCACAAAAAGATGGAATGGCTGGTCAATAGACGGGAGAGCCAGTACAGGGGCAGTGATTAAACTGTTCTTTAATTTCCTAAACTGGTGTTCGTCCCCGGATTCCCACTTTACTTTATCATTTTCTTCACTTAATTTATCATATAGAAACCTAACCTGTCGGGTATAGTCATCTATCCATAATCTACAATATCCAATCAGTCCAAGAAACTTCCTAATCTCCTTCTTATTCTTCGGCATTGTCAGTCCGGTAATTCCCGCTATCCTTTCTGGGTTTATTCTCCTTTTCCCATCGCTTATCAGGTGTCCTAGATATTTAACTTCTCGTTCTACAAACTGTAACTTACTTCTAGACACTCTCAACCCTTTTTCCCCCAGAACATTCAGGAGGGTTATTGTTGCGCCCTAACTGCCTCCTCTTCTTCCCCTGATAGTAATAAATCGTCCACATACTGCAACAGCTGTGTCTCATCAGTCCTCGGGACGTCCTCTAATACTTGTTCTAATATCTGTCCGAACAGGTTCGGGGACTATGTAAATCCCTGAGGGAGTGCAGTCCACCGATACTGCTGTTTCCTTTTGGTCTCTGGGTTTTCCCATTCAAACGCAAAAAGGTCCCTGCTCTCTTCAGCCAGGGGACAGCTCCAAAAAGCGTCTTTTAAATCTACCACACTGAACCACTTGTGATTCGGGGGTATCCGTCCCATTATGGTATACGGGTTCGGGACCACCGGTGTCGCGTTCTAATACCTTATTTAATTCCCTGAGATCCTGGACCAATCTGAACGTCCCGTCGGTTTTCCTTACGGGGAGTACGGGGGTGTTATATGGGGACATACAACTCTCTAATATACCGTCCTTTAGTAAGTTCTCTATAATTGGCTGAAGTCCTCTCCTTCCTTCCATAGAAATTGGATATTGCCTTACCCGTACTATCTCACTTTCTTTTTTCAGAGCTATTTTCAAGGGTGGGATCTGCAGCCCACCCCGGTTTCCTTCCTTGGCCCACACCTGCGGGACTATTCTTTCCTCGTCCTCCGTGGTCAATTTATACAATTGGACTATTATCTGTCCCCCTACGGGGGCTGTTCCCATTCCTAATTGAATTTGCAAGTCTCTCCCCATCAAATTTATCCCTGCCTGGGGTACCAAGATTAAATCTTCCATTGTTTCCCGATTCTCATATTTCACCACCACTCCTTCTACCTCGGGTAATGGTCATCACTTTCCCTTCTACCCCTGAGATTCTAACTTGTTTTTTACCCAATCTCATTCCTTCTGGTACCTTAGTTACACTTGATCTCTCTGCTCCCGAATCTACCATAAATATCATATCCTCTCCCTGGGGTCCTAATTTCAAGTTTACCAGAGGTTCCCGTGTGTATCCCATAACCCCAGGGAGCGGAACCCCTGACTCCCCTATTCTTCCTCCATGAGTGCGTACGACTGCACCTCCCGTCGTAGCTTAGGACATTCCCTCTTGAAATGGACCCGGCTCTTTACAATAATAACACCGGGGTGGCCCCGTATACCATCCTTCTGTTTGGTTCCTTGTTTTCCCGGGGACCCCAACTTCGGTCCCTCCATTCACCTCTTCCTCGTCCTCTAATACTACCGCTTCCCCTTCCCCGGTCTCCATGAGCACCCGGCCTTCTATCACCTTCAATTCCCCCCTTCTGTGCTACTTGCTGTACTGCTTGCAACATCATTTTTGCCTTTCCCTTCTGTTTCTCCTCATCCCGTCTTACATATACCTTTTGAGCCTCTGTTAACAACTGATTCAATGGTTTTTCATTCCAATCTTCCAATTTTTCCAATTTCTTTCTAATATCTGGCCATGATTTTGTCACAAAATTAACCTTCAACAACTGCTGACCTGCGGCCGTATCAGGGTCTATCCCCGAATACTGCTGGACATTCCTCCTTAATCTCTGTAAGAACACTGTTGGAGGTTCGTCCTTGTTCTGCTGATTTTCAAAAGCCCGTTCGAAATTCTGTCCCTTGGGAATGGCTTCTCTGATTCCCTTTATTATTATCTCCTGAGATCTCTCATACTTTTTCTTCCTTCCTCTGTTTGGTTATTCCAATTTGGCACAGTTATGGGGTATTTATCTGCTCCTGCATCTCCTGCTCCCGCATCAGCCGACAACCCCTTATCCCAAACCTTTATTCCCGCCTGTCTGACCATCTGCCTTTCTTCTGAAGTAAACAAACTTCCCAGTATCGACATCATTTCCTCCCATGCATAAACATTTGGCCCTAGGAACTGATCTATTTGTTCAGCCAGTCCCAAGGGGTCGTCCAATAAACTTTTCATCTCCCTTTTAAAGTTTCTCACCTCCATACTGGTGAGAGGCACATTTACAAATCCCATCCCCCCGGCATTTCCCCCTAACGGGACCTCCCTGAGGAGCTTCATTCGAACAGACTGCCCTAATCCCTGTGCCTCTGCCCTCGTTTGAGATCGCGTCCTCCGATGACTGCCTGGGGCACTTGTCTCATCCTCGTCCTCACTTTTTATTCTCTCTTCCTTATCTGACTGGCTCTCTTCTTCATCTTGTACCTTCCGTAATTCTCTATGCTCGGTCTCCTCTGTGACAGAAGCGGACAGGTTTACTGCCTGGCTTAGTGCGCCTGCCTGACTCTGGCTTAGTGGGACCTCCTGGGCAGATGCAGCCGGCGCTGATGGGGGTATATTTGGGGGCTGGGATTCATATGGCGGGGGCAGTCTCCGTAGGTGATCATCACCAATTGGTGGCCAGTCAGGTTCATCCTGCTCTTTTTCCGTCTTTAACGGAAATCCCATTATTGGGTTTCCAGCACTGGGCATATTCCTTTTCTATTTGATTCAGCGTTTGTCTCTCATTCACAAAAACATTCAACGCCTGTTTCACCCAGTCCTCATTTGAACCCAACCGCGGCCACCACACTGCGCTCCCTCGAATAGGCTCCTTTGGCCACTCAAAATAACAAAACTTTATCATAGTTTCTCTACTCTTACCCCGGGTGTTCCCTTCACCCCATCCATACAACATTCGCCCCAACGGACTATCGGGCGGAATGTTAGGCTCCATATCAGTATGAGCCTCATCCCGGTTCCCCGGGACCCTTACTTTTCCCGTTCCGGTTTCCCATTACCTTGTCGGACTATTCCCGTCCGACAAATCCGATCGCCCAGGCAATACTTAATAGTCGTTTTTCTTACCTGGGTCCTGTGCACAAGAATCACTCGACCGTCCCGTACGTATTTACCTTGCTTCCGGAGTCTTTTCCAGCGGATATCACTCGCTCAAACTGCTGATGGCAAGCAAGGAGATCAGAGACTGCTGAAATCAGCAGGGTTGCACCTTCTCCTTCTTCCTTGCCTCCACCAAGCAGCCGGATAGTGGCGATCCCGGACGAGCCCCCAATTTGTGAGATACCCTTTATGCTCACAATAAATACTCAAAGACTAAATCCTGGAAGCAAGAGATTTCTTTATTTTACGAGTCTGCAGACCGGGTGCCTCTCCAACTTGAGACACACTGAAGCCAGGGAGATCATCCCCCTTTATACACAAAATCTTACATTCAATTTCTCCTCCGGACCTCTCTCCAATCAGGGTCGGAGGTACACATCTGTAGGCACAACCCACCGTACATCCCCTCGTACCTCCCACATCATACATTGCATGTTCATGGTAATGAGCAATTTCTTGACCAGGGGGTGTGTTGTAATATTCATTTTTTCTATTTAAGCATGCTCAATTGCTCATGACCTGGCCCACTTTTGCTCACCTCCTAGTGAACCCTCTCAGTTTTCCTATATCAGCACTAAAGCTAAGCTAAAGTGACTAGGGTCCCAATTCCATCACTCCTTTCCACTGATAGGGATCTCTCTACATCACCCCCTTCTCTAGCGAGACAAAGCTATCTCTTCTTACTCAAGGCCTCAAGGATGAGGTCTGGCAATTTTCAGACACTGCTGTCAGAATCTCCTCTCCAGCCCCTCTCTGCTTGAATTCTCTTTAAAACTCCTTTCTTTAATAGGGTTTAATCACTTTATCCCTCACACTGATGCTGGCTGCAAAACACATAGAATGATCAACTCTTTGGCCCAATCATATAGGTTTTTGTATAGTACATAATATTAGTTTCAACACATAGCACTTATGCCCCTGTCCCACTTGAACGGAAGCCTCTGGGCTTGCGCCCCACCTAAGGTTTCCGTGAGGTTCCCGGAGGTGTTGGTCACTCTCCCGAATGATCGAAAGTGGTTTCCGTGTAGTCGAGGCTTCTTCTATGTTCCTTTGATTATTTCAACAAAATCATCTCGACTAAAAATAGGTTGTCGTTTTAAAAATCGGTAATTTTTTAGTCGAAGCTGGTTGCGATGCTCGTTGAAGGTGGTCAGGGGAGGTTGAAGGTAGTGGAAGGTGAGACCTCCCGGGTGCAAAAAAACTGGGTGAAAAAAAGGTTAATATTTACATAAGCATGTGACCTCTGTCACTCCTGGGCGTGCTGAATCATAGTTGCAGAGTTCTTTTTAGCAGAGGAAAGTTGTAGAAGTGATGGCTCCCAAAAGGCAGACTCGCAGGGGTAGGGCACAACCTTCCAAAAAGCCTGCCATGCATATGTTGCACACCCAGGAGGAGGAGTGGCAAAAGGACATGCCACAGGAGGAGGTAGCCCTGCATGACAGAAGCAAAAGGGCTGCTGCTGACAGCCGTAGATGTACTTTTAGTAACATCCACCTAACTTGTTCCTTCCCTGCTCTCGTGGTTCAGAATGGTTTAAAAAAAAACCTGGGAGGCTTTTATTGTAAGGAAAAAACCCATTCATGACATCATTTCATCATGTGATCAACTGAGCTGTAACCAGTTGACGCTGGTCGTTGTTGGTTTTTAGTTTGGTTGTATGAGGTTGAAGGGGGTATTCTTCAATCGCGGACCAATTTAACGAAGCCAGTTTTCAAATTAGTCGAAGGAGGTTGCTGTCGGTCGAAGGAGGTTTTCTTCATAGTCGAGGAAGGTTTTCAACATATGCGTGGTAGGTGGTAGGTCAGCTCGACCTTGATTTTTTTTTGGGTGGGGCGCAAGGTCACCAGAGGTTTCCGTTCAGGTTTCCTAAATGGGACAGGGGTATAGGGAGAAACTCTTCCATTAAGGAAAGAAACATTAACATTAGAAAAAGAAACATCTTTGGTGAGGCCACTCTTCTGGACCAATCACAAGGAATGTACTGCAACATAATTGGGACATAACATTTCCCCAACCAATCCCAAGCATGCCTTTAGCATCAGGGCACAGCTCCAGCTGCAGAATCCCAGACATACTGGCAACTTGCAGGCCATCTGAACAGAAGCCTTCTGCAACCCCTTCCCAGGCTTCAGACTCCCTGGAGCCATCCATGTCACATGGTTCTGCAACTCCCTGCAAATTATGTCAAACAGGTTTCACAGATATTTTCACAGACATCTTCCATTTTCCCAAGTACCCAAACCCTGCATATTCACAGTGGGTCTAGTGTAGCTGGAATATGTTGGCCAGTGTGGGCAGGTTGGGGCAAAAAGCCTGTTTCCACACTGTATGACTATGACTCTGAAAAGATAATTAATTCAGCTTGTGTGAAAGAGAATAACGTTTATAGGGTGATGTGACTAATGTAGGAGGAATGGAAATGATGAAGCCCATTGGTCTCTCCCGGCCCCCTTATAAATATAATGTGGGAAGGCAGTGAAAGCAAGATGGAGGAATCATTTGCGTGTTCATTTGGTTGACCTTTCTACTGGCTGGAGGGTATAACTTGTAATGCTTGGTGATCCAAGGAGAAAGTTGTTCCACACAGAGAGTGGTGAATGTGCAGCCAGAGAGGGTGGTAGAATCAGATCCAATCACAGCATTGTGATGGGTATGTGAATAGGCAAGGCACAGAAGGATGTGGACCTATTGCAGGCATTTGCCGTCAAAAAGCTGGAATGAAATATGACGTGACAATACTAAACATAAACCAAAAACCTTGATATGGTGGTTGAAAGGCTACATGTTAGTGCTTCCGTATCACTGACTCTAAAACGGAGGTTGGTGTTGCTCCTGGGTTGTGGGTGTGTGGCTGGAGGAACCGTCTGAGTGAACTTTGCTCGGTTTTTATTTTAACACTGATCATTCTCCTGTCCCTCTGCTGCAGACTCCACAACCAGTGATCCGTGTGTAACCCACACTGTCCTGCATCAGCCCTGGAGGAGCTCGGGTTGTAATAGAACTTGGTGTAGCGGCCGAATGGATGGATGATAGAAAATCTGGAAGAAAGGTGGTACAGATTTAGCA
Source organism: Okamejei kenojei (assembly GCA_035221665.1). Taxonomy (NCBI): domain Eukaryota; kingdom Metazoa; phylum Chordata; class Chondrichthyes; order Rajiformes; family Rajidae; genus Okamejei; species Okamejei kenojei. The sequence goes on from JAVHYY010000797.1 coordinate 58,833, forward strand.
GGTAAACTGATCGCACGCTAGTAAGTGAGGTGAATGTGATGCAGTTAGTGCTGATGCTTGCATCTCGAGGAGCCCAATTCGATCCTGACATCGGGCGATGTCTGTGTGGGCTAATTTGCATGGTCTTTCCTGGGTGGGGTCCCCCCTGGTGTTCTAGCATCCAAAATATGTGCTGGTAGCTGGCAAAAGAATCAAAGCAAGGTTCACGGTTGTGAGATGCGCTTTGTGCCCACAATCACTGCTCAAAGACCAAGTCGTGGAAGCAAGATTCTTTATTTACGAGTCTGCAGAACCGGGTGCCTCTCCAAGTTGAGACACGCCAAAGTCAGAGAAGTCATCCCCCTTTATACACACAATTTTACATTCAACCTCCCCTCCGGACCCTTCTCCAATCAGGGTCTGAGGTGCACAATCTGTAGGTACATCCCCCAGTACCTCCCACATCATACATCGCATGTTCATGGTAATGAGCAGTTTCTTGACCAGGGGTGTGTTGTAATATTCATTTATTCTATTAAGCATGCTCAGTTGCTCATGACCTACCCTAGTTTTACTCACCTCCTAGTGAACCCTCTCAGTTCTCCTATATCAGTACTAAAGCTAAGCTATAGTGACAAGGGTCCCATCTATCACTCCATTCTACTGATAGGGATCTCTCTACATCACTCCCTTCTACCGCTATACATTGCTATTGCTTCTTACTCAAGGATGGGTCTGGTTAACTTTTATACACAGCTGTGTCAGAACCCTCTCCCTGGCCCCTATCAGTTTGAATCCTCTTTAAAACTCCTTACTATAATGGGGTTTAATCACTTTATCCTTCACAACGGTCATGTGAGTGAATATGTTGCAGTGCTACAGGGAAAATAGAAGGGGCAGACGGCTGAAGGATTCACTTTCCTGAAGGCTAGTATGATCATGATGGGCAGAATGGCAACCTAGTGTTATATATTAAGTAACTGAAAGAGAATAAGGCATGTTAGATTGATAGTTTCAGCCCTCATTGTGGAACAGGGAGTGGAAAGGAAACTCACATTCTGGAGGAAGGGAAGAGAGGACTATGGACAGGGGCAAAAAATGGTTTCCTGGGGACTAGGACAATGTTGCACAGTACGATGGTATTGACCCCTGTCGCTAACTCTTTCACTCAGTCGGGGGCTGACTCTCTGCTTGTTGTTTTCAGTTACGGGGCAATGTAACGGATTCCTGAGCGTGTGTTTCAACGCTATCGCTGCTCTGGGTGGAGGCCCAGGCTGGTTAAATGGTAGGTGTACAAGAATGTACAACTGATGCACGCTGTTACTTTAGCAAAGGTCAGAGTGATGATCCAGATCTCTACAGCACCACAGATATAATAGAACAATAATAAATACAATGAATTAATAACCACAACACGCAGTAACTGTAATAGTGCAAACACAAAAGTCTATAGTGCAACCAAAGAGACAGTCGATGGAAGATCATGGTTGCTGAGGTTAGTGTTGTGCAGTGTTCAAGAGGCTGATAGTTGCTGGGAAGAAGCTGTTCTTGAACCTGGAGGTCGCAGTTTTCAGGCTCCTGCATCTTCTTCCCGATGGTAGCAGCAAGATGAGAGTGTGGCCAGGGTGTGGCCTCATCAACACACTTCATAGGGTGTGGCCTCATCAACACACAAGACTTCTCTGCTTTAAGTTCATCAAATTAACTTTTTGTAAAACCTGACCTTGTTTGTTTTAATATTCTGATTTTATTTTAATAGTTTTGTATATTTTCAATGTTTGTGTTTCTAAATATGTGAGAAAGTTCAAGACTTTGTGATGTTTAATGGCCAGTCAGCCTGGTGCTGAGACAGGTCAGGGGTGGGCAATGTGTGTCCATTCAAGAGCCCAGTGACCCACAGGGTGTCAGGGTGCAGCTGCTGCTGTGGGGAGTGTGGGTGGGGAGGGTGAGGGCAGCAGCTCACCGCTGACTGAGACTGAGACTGACTGGGTTGTGATCGCTGTGTTACACTGGCTCCAGATTCACATTCCCTGCTGCACTGAGGGTCCGGGTATATTTACAATGTTTATAAACCTCATTGCAGGTTCCCATCCCAGTGTGGGAGACGGGGAGGTGACCAGGACAGTTTGTTTCAACTGGGTTAATCGCCACGGCAATAATGACACCTGCCATATGCGTCAGGAGATCACAATCAAAAACTGTACTGGTTATTTTGTGTATCTTCTGAAGCGGACATCTGGGAATTACAGTGTGTATTGTGCAGGTATGTTTCTCTCCATGTTGATAAAGTGTGGGTGGGGTTGGGGTTTGTGGGGTGTGAGGGGGGGTGGGGGTGGGGCTTTGTGGGGTGTGAGTGGGGGGTGGGTGAATTCTGGGACGTCCCGAGTCATCAGCCCACACACAGGGCTGAATGTTGGAGTCCGTGGTCAGCGATCCCCTCACTCAGATCTCCCTCTCCCACAGTCTGATCAAGCTGTTGTGTCTGGACCTCGCCTTCCTGGAGTGACCTGTGACCTCCACCTGCACTCCCTGTCTCCTTCCCTATGACTGACGTGGTGACCCGTCCACACCCGTCTACTCCAACTAGAATGCCTGGACCAATACCCTGTCCACTCCCACCCCTGGTACTGTTGCTCACCCAGAAGACAAAATTGCTGGAGAAACACAGCGGGTGCGGCAGCATCTATGGGGCGAAGGAAGGGTTTCGGCCCGAAACATTGGCTATTTCCTTTGCTCCCAATAGATGCTGCCGCACCCACTGAGTTTCTTCAGCACTTTTGTCTACCTTTGATTTTTCCAGCATCTGCAGTTCCTTCTTAAACACTGCTGCTAACCCACAGGTGAACTGTCCTGTCTGCCATGGTCCACCCTCCCACCCACCTTACTGTTGCCCCCCCCCCCCCCCCCCCCCACACACACACACATAGTGAACTTCCTGTGTCTGCCATGGTCACCCCACCCCTGGCCCCACATTGAATAGCACAGCCCACACACACACTGTGGCTGAGGGTGACCACTGAAGCAGGGCAGGATGTCCCAGGCAGAGAACGTGGCTCGTGCCAACCTGCCCCCACTGCCTGACCACGGATTACCAATCTGAGCCCCCTACCCAGCATCCTGATTTGTCACAGCCCCTTGGGCTGATGGCTCCTTTCATTCTTCCATTGTGAGTAAAAATTCCCCCAGGACAGTGCGGCCCACATCCCCCTCCCGGCTTTCACACTCCCCTCCCGGCCTTCACACCCCCATCCATCCCCCTGTCCTTCCCACTCCTGCCTTCTGTCGCACTGCCCCCCCCCCCCCCCACCATCTACCCTCTCCACCCGCGAAAATTCCAGCCCTTCCCAGTCGGACCCACTGCCTCCCCACTCCCCCTCCCACAATCACACACACTCCACTCCCCCCTCCCACTGTCGCACCCCCCCCCCTCACAGCCACCACAACGGAGCGGGCGAGAGGCAGAATGACTGGGGTGGGAGGCTTGAACATGGAGCACATTGATGGGTCACAGAGCCTGTAACATTGGTCCACAGAATGAGGCCAACCTGTTCACACCATTCCTACTCTGATCCCATCAACTGCCCCCAAACTCCAGCACTAATCTAGGCACTTGGGGCAATGCACAGTGGCCACACAACATGCTGGTGTTTGGCACATGAGAGGCAAACCAAATAGCTGGGGGAAGCAAGCAGTCACCAGATCGTGCAGCCTCCACATAGACAGCACCGGAAGCTGGGATACGATCAGAGATCTGGAGCTGAGGCCACTGTGTGATGGCAATCTCACCGGCTGGGTCACTGTGACAGCAACAGTCTCACCGGCTGGGTCACTGTGTGACAGCAACAGTCTCACCGGCTGGGTCACTGTTTGACGGCCGTCTCACCGGCTGGGTCACTGTGTGACAGCAGTCTCACCGGCTGGGTCACTGTGTAACAGCAGTCTCACCGGCTGGGTCACTGTGTGACAGCGGTCTCACCGGCTGGGTCACTGTGTGACAGCGGTCTCACCGGCTGGGTCACTGTGTAACAGCGGTCTCACCGGCTGGGTCACTGTGTGACAGCAGTGTCACCGGCTGGGGTCACTGGTGACAGCGGTCTCACCGGCTGTGGGGTCACTGTGTGACAGCAGTGTCACCGGGCTTCGGGGTCACTGTTGTAACAGCAGTCTCACCGGCTGGGTCACTGTGTGACAGCAACAGTCTCACCGGCTGGGTCACTGTGTGACAGCGGTCTCACCGGCTGGGTCACTGTGTGGACAGCAGTGTCACCGGCTGGGTCACTGTGTGACAGCAGTGTCACCGGCTGGGTCACTGTGTAAGCAGTCTGGGGTCACTGGTAACAGCAGTCCACGCGGTGGGTCACTGTGTGACAGCAACAGTCTCACCGGCTGGGTCACTGTGTGACAGCAAAAACAGTCTCACCGGCTGGGTCACTGTGTTGACAGCAGTGTCACCGGCTGGGTTCACTGTGTAACAGCAGTTCTCACCGGCTGGTCACTGTGTAACAGCCTCAGTCTCACCGGCTGGGTCACTGTGTGACAGCAACAGTCTCACCGGCTGGGTCACTGTGTGACAGCAACAGTCTCACCGGCTGGGTCACTGTGTGACAGCAACAGTCTCACCGGCTGGGTCACTGTGTGACAGCAAACAGTCTCACCGGCTGGGTCACTGTGTGACATCGGTCTCACCGGCTGGGTCACTGCAACTGGGAAGAGGCACAGACCTGACTGTCGGGCAACCGACTTCTTTCATTGAAAGACATCAGGCTTCAAAGGTGGTTTATTCATTCCCCTGAGGGAAGGGGAGAAAAGGGAGGGGTTAGAAGTGGAGTGAAAGGGAGGAGTGTTAGTAAACGGTGAGAGTGGAGACGGGACAGATGGGTATTGGGGACAGATGGGTGGTAATGTTCAGGCCTGAAAACATGATGACAGTACATATATTAGACACATGTGCTGGAGTAACTCAGCAATTCAAGCAGCGTTTCTGGAGAACATGGATTTGTGACATTTCTAGTCAGGATCTTTTTTCAAAAGGATCCCAGCCTGATCTGTCACCCATCATGTTCACCAGAGATGCTCCCTGACCCGGTGAGTTACTCCAGCACTTTGTGCTTTTTTTGTGAACCAACATGTGCAGTTCCTTGTATCTCGGGCAACACATTATTAATCAACTGTTCGTGGAAACAGTTCTTCAGTGATTGCTGGACTTGGTTGCCAAACTGGACTAACACACTCAGTGCCCTCCAAGTTTACTAGTCACAGTAGCCAAAACTCCTTGTGCATTTCTGACACGTTCATACACACTTCCAGAGCCAGCAGGTGCAGCCTCCGTGGTTTCACTCTTGCAATACAATTATCAATATATCTGCAGAAAGGACCATGTTATGCACAGCAAGGGACAGACAAGTGGGGGGCAATGGGGGCAATGGTGATGTGGAGGAGGTGTGTGAGGCTTAGTGGTTATTTTTAATTATAGGGTGGTCTATCTGCGCTTGGAGAAGAAAATGAGGATTTTTGCTCCAAGAATAGCTCCAAGCAGGAAGTGTGCTATGATGTGGATCCAAAACAAAGGTGCGGTGTATGACAAACTAGTGACCAACAAGACATTACATGTTGTGTCTGAACCATCATGTTGTGCCCCACCACAGATGCATGCACAGCCCTGGACATGTGCACGGGATTGGATCCTCAGGGAGGAGCACGGATTGTTCCCACACTCAGTCCACAAATGGCCAATGGATGTCTGATAAAAACCTTGCTGAAGGATGGTACAGATTCATCAGGTATGTGAGGAAGAATTAATTCCAATCAAACCCAGTCAGTGAGGGAGGAGGATGGTGGGTGAGGTACATGATGGAAGATCAGGTCGTCAGTTATCACAGTTGGGGCGCTGTGAGTAAAAACTGGGCTGTGGAGCTCTCAAATTCTGTAGCGTGAGAGACGGGGAGGATAGGGGCCGGGATTCAACGGGGATTATCTGGCAGTGGGGTGATATTGAAATACGACAGGATGCGGACAGATTGTCTCAATTCCTGGCCTCTCTCTCACTGAATAAAAGACCTCAGTTCAGGGGCTGACTTTCTGATTGTCTGTTTCCAGTTCTGGCGGATGGAAGATTCCCGAGACTCCTGTTCCAGCCTATAACTGCTCCAGGAAGATGCCAGGCTGGTTAAATGGTAGGATTAGAGTTTGCTACTTTGGGACTTAGCTATTGACAGGGAGGGTCAGACTGATGACTACGATCACTTCAGAGGGCCCTCCACATGGACAACGAACCAAACTCCCTGAAAGTTTCTCCCCACAGTCTCTCAGTCCTGGATCTTCTCGGAGTCAGGCGACAGAGCTCCAGCTCCCTGTTTCCCGGTGTCGGGCTGTCGATCGGTCGGCTGCTGTCCCTGCTACAGACTAGACCTGGAGTAGTTTCAGCAGCTCCAAATCATGCCAGTGAAGCGTGAGCAGCTTCAAGGGAGCCTGACACACGACTGACCACTCACAGTTGATTCAATAATCAAGTCACATTGAACGAATAATACAACGCAGAAACAAACCCTTTGGCCCAACTCCTCCTTGCCGAACAAGATGCCTGAACAAAGCCAGTCCATTTGGCCATTATTTCTTGAAACCTTTCCTATCCATGCACCCCTGCAAAATGTATTTTAAATATTGTTGTACGGTACCTGCCCTGAACTCCATCTTCTGCAGCTCTTTCCATGTTGCCACCATGTTCCCGCCAAAAAAACTGTTCTCCTCCGGTTGCTATTAAATCGTTCCCCTCTCTCACTTTAAAACCTGTGTTCTCTGGTTCTTGATTCCCCTGCTCTCTGAGCAAAATAGAGCCCCATTCACGTGACCTATTCCCCCTTGGATTTTATATCCCTCTATAAGATCAGGCCTCAGTCTCCTGCGCTCTCAGGAATAAAGTCCCAGCTTAACCAACCCCTCCCTTTAGCTCAGGCCCTGAATCCTGGCAACATCCTCGTAAATCTTCTCTGCGCCTTCCCGGCTTAAACCAATGAGGTTCCTATTTCAAAACCTTCAAATTAATGAATTCACATACACAATATTTGTTTTTAAATTTACACTAGACCAAGTGCAGACTCACTGGGTCTGTTCCCCCAAAGCGCGGTAGACTTGGGGGGGGTGCTGCGGCTTCACACGCACACTAACCACCCCCCCACACACACATGGGGGGGAGGGGGGCCATAGGGGGAGACGGGGTGCGGAGAGGGGAGGGAGGGGAGACCGCTGTGCCCCGTCCCCTCAATGTGTGGTAGTGGGGGGGGGCTGCGGCTTCACATGCACACTAACCACCTCCAACACACACAGGTGAGAGAGGGGTGGAGGAGGGAGGAGGAGAGAAGATAGGAGGTGGGTGGTGGAGGGGGTGTTTGGAGGGGGCAGAGGGGAGGTGGCAGGGGGAGGGGAGAGGGGAGGGGCAAGAGGGGAGGGGAGGAGGGGCAGGAAGAGGGGGGGGGGAGAGGGAGATGAGGAGAGTAGGGGGTGGTACAGGTGGTGGAGAGGGGTGGGAGAGGAGAGAGGGGGAGGAGGTTGGAGAGAGATTGGAGGGTGAGAGAGAGGGAGAGAGAAGAGGGGGGGGATAGAGGAGGGGGATAGAGAGGAGCAGGGAGAGAGAAGGGGAGAGGGGGGAGGCAAAGAGGGAGGGAGGAGGGAGGGGGATAGCAAGAGTAGAGGGGGGAGAGGACGGGGGTGAGTGAGGGGGAGGGAGGAGAGGGGAGAGAAGAGTGATTCACCAGACTGATTACTGGGATGGCACGACTTCCATATGAAGAAAGACTGGATAGACTCGGCTTGTACTCGCTGGAATTTAGATGATTGAGGGGTGATCTCATAGAGACTTACAAAATTCTTAAGGGGATGGACAGGCTAGATGCAGGAAGATTGTTCCCGATGTTGGGGAAGTCCAGGACAAGGGGTCACAGTTTAAGGATAAGCTCTCTATACCCCCTCTCTCTCCAACCCTCTCCACGCCCTCCCCTCCTAACCTCCCTTCTCCACCTCCCCTCTCCTCTTTTCACCCTCCACCTCTCCCCCTCCTCTTCTCTCCCCCTTCCACCTCCCCCCTCTCCTCTTCTCTCCCCCTATCAGAAAACTCTCCCTCCTCTCGTTAGAAACATAGAAAATAGGTGCAGGAGTAGGCCATTCGGACCTTCGAGCCTGCACCGCCATTCAATATGATCATGGCTGATCATCCAATCAGTATCCTGTACTGCCTTCTCTCCATACCCCCTGATCCCTTCAGCCACAAGGGCCACATCCAACTCCCGTCCTTAAATATGGCCAATGAACTGGCCTCAACTACCTTCTGTGGCAGAGAATTCCACAGATTCACACACTCTCTGTGTGAAAAACGATTTTCTCATCTCGGTCCTAAAATTGGAGAAGGGGAGAGGGGGCAGATGGTGGGGGGAGGGGAGAGAGGTGGAGGGGTCAGAGGGGTGGACTGGGGGGAGGGGGGGAGAGCGGGTTGCAGGGGGGTGAGGGGGAGAGAGGTGGGGGGTGGTGAGTGGGGAGGAGGGGGACATAGGGGGCAGAAGGGGGAAGGGGAACAGAGGCGGGGGAGATGGTGAAGGGGTAAAAGAGTGGGAAAGGGGAGGAGGGGGGTGAGAGAGGGGGGGATGGGAGATGGGGGGGGATGGGAGGAGAAGGAGAGGGTCCCATCCATTCAACACACCGGTTGTGTTGGGGGATAAGACGTTGCGGCATGACACACACACTAATCACCGCCCCCACACACACATCACTAACCACCCTACCACATACACTAAACCACCCCCTCAACACAACACTAACCACCCCCCCACACACACACCACATACTAAACGCCCCCCCCACACACACAGCATATAACCACCCCCCACACACTAACCACCCCCCTCAACCGACCCCCACACTACACACCCCCCCCAAACACACACTCACACACACACACACACTAACCACCCCCTCCGCACACACCCACACTAACGAGCCCCCACACACACGACACACTAACCACTCCCCCACATACACAAACACTAACCATCTCGCCCCTTGATAAGATTATATTGTTACTAATTATTATTCAATAGGCTCCTTTTACCCCATCCTACACCCTAGTCTCGGAGGGGTGCAAAGATATTTCAGAGTGGGGCAGACAAAGAAGAGAGAGGAGAGGGTGGGAGAGAGTGGGGGTGGAGTATGAGTCAAAGAGGGGGATGGGCTTTATGGAGAGCGGGGTGGAGAGAATTTTAACTTATAGTTTCTCTATCTATCATTACTCATTTTTCCACTTTCCCCCCCCCCCCCCCCCCCCCCCCCCCCCCCCCCCCCCCCCCCCCCCCCCCCCCCCCCCCCCCCCCCCTCTCATACTCATTTCATTTCCTCTCTTTATTCTCTTCCTTTCTTGTCTTCCTTTTCCTTCCCATTCTCATTTCTTATTCTATTCTATTTCCTTTTCTTCTTTCGACATCCTTTTTCATTTTCTACTCTATCCTCTCTATTATCTTTTTCTTTTCCGAGTTTTCTATCTTTTTTTTTCATTTTCCTTTTATTTTCCTTTTTTTCTTTCTTTCACTCTTTCCTTTTCTTCCTCCCTCGTATATTTTTTTTTTTTAAAATCTTTTTCTACTTCATTTCTTCTTTCTATTTTCTTCTATTCTTATTTTTTTCCCCTCTGGGGATTTTCTCATTTTCAACTCTTTTTTTAGTTTTCTATTTGTACTTTCTTCTTTTTATTCTTTTTATTTTCTTCTTTTATTATTTATTCTCTTTTTATCTCTTGTGAGTTTTTTAGAGGGACGGGGGAGCGGGGAGACTAATATACACTATTTCTTCTTCTTTGCTTTCTTTATTTTTATAGTTTCTATTATGTGGATCTTTTAGTCTTCTTCTCTGTGTCTTTGATATGTTTTATTAGAATTGTTTTTTCTGTATTATGGTTAATTTGTATTCTGGGGGGGAATCTTTTTTATATTTTCTTTTTTTATAGGGGTGGGAGAGGGGAGGGGAGAGGGCGAGGAGGGAGGAGGAGAGGGGCCATCATGGGGGGAGAAAGCAGTGAGGGGTGAGGGGGGTAAGGGGGAGGAGGAGGAGGAGAGGGGGGAGGGCGTGGCGTGAGGGGAAGGGTAAAGAGGTAGAGGAGGGAGTGGGGAGATAGAGGGGAGGAGGCGAGGAGGGAGGAGGACGGGAGGAGGAGGGAGGAGGAGGGGAGGAGGAGGAGGGAGGAGAGGGCGGTGAAGAGGGGGGGGGTAAGGAGAGGGGGGAGGGGGGAGGGAGGGGGAGAGGAGGGGAGGAGAGGCGAGGTTGGAGAGGGGAATGAAGCGGAGGAGGGGGAGGAGGAGGAGGAGGTGAGAGGGGGGAGGAGAGGGGGGGGAGGGGGGGGGAGGAGAGGGGGAGGAGGGGGTGAGGGGGGAAGCGAGAGGGGTGAGAGGGAGATGGAGGAAGGGAGGGGAGGGAGAGGGGGGAGAGGGGGGGTGAGAGGGGGGGGGGGAGAGGGGGGGAGGGGGGAGGGAGAGGGGGAGAAGGGGGAGGAGAGGGAGAGGGGAGGAGAGGGGGGAGGGAGGGGGGAGAGGAGGGGGGGAGGAGGGAGGAGGGGAGAGGTGGGAGGGAGGAGGGAGAGGAGGAGAGGGGCGAGAGGGGGTGGGGGGGAGGAGGAGGAGGGGGAGGAGGGATGCGGGTATGGGGGGGAGGGGGCTGGGGTGGAGGAGGGTGAAGGGGGAGGAGGAGGAGGGAGGATAGGGGGGAGGAGAGGGGAGGGGAGGAGGGGGAGGAGGGAGTAGGCAGGGGGAGGAGAGGGAGGAGAGGGGGAGAGGAGAGAGAGAGGAGGGGAGAGGATGGGGGAGAGGGGAGAGGAAGGGGGGAGGAGGTTGGAGGGGTAGGAGGGATGGGAGGAGGAGAGAGGGAGGAGAGGGGGGAGGAGAAGGGGGAGGAGAGGGGGGGAGGAGGTGGGGGGGAAGAGGGGGGGAGTTGAGGGGGAGAGGAGGTGAGAGGGAGAGATGAGGGAGGAGGGAGAGAGGGGGGAGGAGAGAGAGGGGGAGAGGGGAGAGGGGGAGAGGGAGGAGGATGGGGAGGGTGGAGGATGGGGAGAGGGAGGAGGAGGGGAGGAAGGGGAGGAGGAGGGGGAGGGAGGGAGGGAAGGGAAAGGTGAGGAGGGGGAGAGGGGGAGAGGAGGGAGAGGAGGAGGGAGAGGAGGGAGCGGGAGGGGTTGGAAGAGAGGGGGAATAGTGGGGAGGGAGTGGTGAGGAGAGAGGGAGGAGGAGAAGGGGGAGCGAAGGTGGGAGATGGGAGGAGAGAGGGGATGGAGAGGGGAGAGGGGCGGGGGAGAGGGGAGAGGGGGAGGGGAGGGGGAAGAGATGTGGAGGAGGGGGGGGGGGGAGAGAGAGGGGAGGGGAGAGAGAGGGGTGCGGGGGATGAGAGAGGGGAGGTGGGAGAGAGAGGTGAGGGGGAGAGAGGGGGAGGGGGTGTAGAGAGAGAGGGGAGGGGGAGAGGAGGGGGGCGGGGAGAGAGAGGGACCGAGAAGGGGGAAGAATGTGGAGGAGGAAAAATTATGCAAAAATTTCTCCGTTACCGCAAAGGGTTAAGGAGTAAAATCCACAAATGCCTTAAACAAATAATCTTGAAATAGATCAGTTACAAAACCAACAATACCAACAAGAGTTTTAATAGTTACTAGACCAAGTGCAGACCCGTTTGGTCTGTTCCCCTAACGTGCGGTTGCGGGGGAGTGGGGGCAGGGCAGCATGTCCCTGAGGATGGGTGAGGGGGGTAGAGAGTGGTGGGGGAAGGGGAGGGGAGAGGAGAGGGGTTAGGGAGAAGGGGGAGATTTAAATTTATTGAAAGGTTCCCCCCCCCCCCCCCCACATTGAGGGGCGGTGGGGAGGGAGAGGGGGAGGAAGAAGAGGGTAGGGGAGGAGAGGGCGGGGAAGGGGAGGAGTGCGGAGGGAGGGGTGGAGAGTGTTAGGGTGAGGGGGAAGAGTGGGGAGGGAGGGGGGAGAGCGGAGAGCGGAGAGCGGAGAGAGGGGGAAGATGTGGGGAGGGAAGGAGGGAAGAGAAGGGGGAGGAGAGGGAGATGGGGGGGAGAGGTGGGGGGATAGAAGTGGAAGTGGGGAGGCAGGGTGGAGAGGTGTAGGGAGAGGTGGTGTAAGTGGGAGAGAGGGGAAGGGGGAGTGGTGGGAAGAGGGGAGAGGGTAGGGGAGAAAGGGGTGGGGCAGGTAGGGAGAGAGGGGAGAGGAGAGGTGGAGGGAGGGAGATAGGTGGGGTGGGGGAAGGGAGAGAGAAGTGGGGGGGAAAGAGTCAAAGGGGGTGGAGGGAGGGGTGAGAGGGTGTGGGGGAGTGGTGGAAGTGGGAGAGGGAGGGGAGGGGGTGGGGGAGTGGTGGAAGAGGGACAGAGGGGTGTGGTAGGGAAAAAGGGATGCGGGGAGAGAGGGGGAAGGTAGGGGGAAAAGGATGTGGAAGAGTGGGGAGTAAGAGGGGTGGGGGAGTGATGAAGAGAGACAGAGGGGTAGGGGAAGGCGGTGGGAGGGAGTGGTGGATGGAAGAGGACAGGGTAGGGGGAAGGGGGCGGCGGGGAGAGAGGGAAGGGGCAGGGGAGAGAAAGGAATGGGGGTGAGGGAAAGAGGGAAGGGGAGTGGGGAGGATGGAGGGGAGTGAGTGGGGTAGAGAGGGGTGGGGGAAAGGGGAGGGGAGAGGGGAAGAGGGGAGGTGTGAGAGGAGGGTGGTGGAGAAGAGGGGAGGAAAAGGGAGGTGGCGGGGACGAGGACGGAGGGGGAGGAAGAGGGGTGAGGGGAGAGAGGGGAGGAGAGAGGTGGGGAGGGGGAGGGAGGGGAAGACTCGGGAGGTGAGTGGGAGTGGGTGAGGTAGCAGGTAACCATATAACCATATAACAATTACAGCACGGAAACTGGCTCTCTCGGGCCTTCCAGTCCGTGCCGACCATTTGTTTTCCCCTCAGTCCCATCTACCTGCACTCGGACCATACCCCTCCATTCCCTTCACGTCCATATACCTATCCACTTTACTCTTAAATGTTAAAATCGATCCTGCCTCCACCACTTCTGCTGGAAAGCTGATTCCACACAGCCACCCACCTCTGAGTAAAGAAGTTCCCCACTCACGTTACCCCGAAAAACCTCTGTCCCTTAATTCTCATGTCATGCCCTCTTGTTTGAAATCTTCCCTATTACCCTCAATGGGAAAAAACGTATACACGTCACCTCTGTCTATATCCCTTTCATCATTTTAAAGCACCTCAATCAAGTCCCCCTTAACCTTCTGCGCTCCAAAGAGAATAAAGACCTTAACTTTCTTCCAACCTTTCTCTGGTAACATAGTTGCTGGAAACCCTGGCAAACATTCTAGTAAATTCTCCTCTGTACTCTCTCTATTTTGTTGACATCCTTCCTATAACTAGGCGACCAAAAATTGCTACACCCATACTCCAGAATTAGTACTTACAATGCCTTGTACAATTTTAAACATTACTTCCCTATCCTATATTCAATGCTATGATTTATAAAGGCCAGCACAACCTAAAGGCTTTCTTTACCACCTATCTACATGCGATTCCACCTTTCACGGGAAAATGTATGAACAGTTATTCCTAGATCCCTCTGTTCCACAGCATTCCTCAATTCCTACCATTTACCATTTCGTACGTCCTATTTTGATTTGTCCTGCAAGATGTAGCACTTCACACTTATCAGCATTAAACCTCCATCTGCCATCTTTCTGCCCTCTTTTCCAAATGGCCCAAATCTCTCTGTAGACTTGAAAATCGACTTATTCATTATCCACAACAACCCACCTATCTTAGTATCATCTGCATACTTACTTATCCAATTTTCCACCCCATCATCCAGATCATTGATGTACATGCCAAAACACACAGTGGACCCAACACAGATCCCTGAGGCACCCCACTGGTCACCGGCTTCCAACCTGACAAACAGCCATCCAACCATTACTCTCTGACATCTCCCATTCAGCCACTGTTGAATCCATCTTGCTACTCCGCCATTAACACCCAAAGATTGAACCTTCTTAACCAACCTTCCATGGTTAAAAGGCCTTACTGAAATCCATTTATACAACATCCACTGCTTTACCCTCATCAATTTCCTAGTTTACCGCTTCAAAAAAAAAATTCAAGAAGGTTTGTCAAACATGACCTTCCCGGCAAAATCCATGTTGACTGTTCCTGATCAGACCCTGTTTATCAGATGCTTATATATATTATCTCTAAGTATCCTTTCCATTTAATTTGCCCACCACTGACCGTCAAACTATAATAGGTCTATAATTGCTAGGTTTATTCTTTGAAACCCTTTTTAAACGCAATGTGGAACAACATGCGCAGTAGTTGCGCCAATCCTCCGCACTATTCCCGTTTCTAATGGACATTTAAAATATTTATGTCATAGCTCCTGCTATTTCTACACTAACTTCCCCAATGTCATAGGGAATATCCTGTCAGGACCTGGAGACTTATCCACTTTTATTTTTTCAAAAAGGGGGTGTTGTGTGTCAGTACTTCCTCCTCTTTGAATCTCATAGTTTCCATAGCTACTCTACCTCTTTTCCCTTAACTCACCGAGTTCAATATATCCTTCTCCTTCGTGAATACCGAAAAAAAAGAAATTGTTCAATATCTCCCCCATCTCTTTTGGCTCTGCAGATAGCTGTGTCCATTCTGGTTCTCTAATGAGTCCAATTGTATCCCTCGTTATCCTTTTGCTATTAATATAGCTGTTAGGAAACCCTTTGGGTTTACTTTCACCTTTCTTGCCAAAGCAACCTCATATCTTCTTTTAGCCTTCCTAATTTCTTTCTTAAGATTCTTTTTACATTCTTTATACTCCTCTAGCACCTCATTTACTCCATGCCTCCTATAATTATTGTAGATATCTCTCCTTTTTCGAAACAAGTGTCCAATTTCCCTTGAAAACCATGGCTCTTTCCAATTTTTACTATTTCCTTTAGTGTGTAGTGGTGCAAGAGAGAGGGGAAGGGATGGGGGGGATATGGGGGTGAAGAGGGGTGGGAGAGACAGGGTGGGAGGGGGTGGGAATGGTATGAGGGAGCTAGTGAGGAGAGAGGGAGATGGAGGGGGGAGAGAGAGTGGAAGGGAGGAGGGGTGGAGCGGGATGAGGGAGGGTTTCGGGGGGTTGATGAGAGGGCGAGGGGAGGGGGGAGAGAGGGGTGAGGGGAGGGGGGGAGAGAGGGTGGGGGGAAGGGAGGGATGATGAGGGATGTGGGTGGAGGAGAGGGGAGGAGGAGGGAGGAGGGAGGAAGGAGGGAAGGGGAGAGAGGGGGGTAAAGAGTGTGGGAGAGGGGGTAGGAGAGGGGTAGGGGAGAGGAGGGATGAATGTGGAGGAGGGGGAGAGTGGTAGGGTAGAGGGGGTTCGAGGGGAAGAGTGGGAGGTAGGAGAGGGAAGGTGAGGGGGGATGAAAGAGAGGGGTGGGGGTGGGGAGGAGATGGGGTGGGTCTGGTGGGAATGGGGAAGAGAGTGGAAGAGTGGGGCAGGGAGGGGCGAGGTTGTAGTGGGGAGTGGTCGAAAGTGGGAGAGGGAGGGGTAGGGAGGGGTGGGAAGGAGAAAGGGGTAGGGGAAAGTGGTTGGGGGTAGATAGGGAGGGAGGCTGGTTAGGTGAGGGGATAAGGTGGGAGGGACAGGGGTGGGGGATGGGGGGAGGGATGTGGAAGAGTGCGGGAGGGAGGGGAGAGTATGGAGGGTAGGGGGAGTGGTGGAAGTGGGACGAGCGGGAGGGGGAGGGGGTTATGGGGGGAGTGGTGGAAGAGGGGTGGGGGAGAGAGGGATGGGGTGGGAGGAGGAGAGGGGAGGAGGAGGGGGGGGGGGGTAGGGAGAGGGTTGAGGAGAGGGAGATGGAGAGGGGGGACGAGAAAGGTGTGGTGGAGGGTAGGAGCAAGGGAGGGAGGGGGGTGAGGAGAGGGTTGTGAGGGGAGGGGGGAGATGGGGGTAGGGGAGAGAGGGGTAAGAGTGTTGGAGGAGGGGGTAGGCTGTGGAGGGGAGGAGGAAGGGGGTGGGGGGGGAGAGAGGGAAGGGAGGGGTGGGGAGTGAGGGAAGGGGGGGTGTGGCGTGTGGGAGAGGGATGGGGGTGGGAGGAGGGGACGGGGAGAAGACGGGAGTGGGGGTTGAGAGGGAGATGGTAGTGGGGGGGGAGGAGAGGAGGGATGGGGAAAAGGGTGAGGAGAGGTGTGGGGGGAGGAGGGAGGGCGGGGTGGAAGGGAGTTGAGGTAGGGGAGGGAGGGGAAAGGTGCTTGGGGGGAGTAGAGAGCGTGGTGGGGAGAGAGGGAAAGAGAGGGTTGGTAGGAGAGGCGAGGGGGAGGGGTAGGGTTCGGGGCTAGTCATATATTTGCCCCACTCCCTATCACCCCCAATCCTCTTTCTCTATTCCCACACACGTGATCACGTGCTTCGACACAGGCCTGCAGGGGGGAAGGGACGCAGGGACGCTGGTGGCTGGGGCTGGCGAAAAGGGCAATGTAAATGAGATCTATTCGATTGACCATCTGTGAGGGATGGCATTGTTAGAACTCACACAAAATGGAACGTGCTGGGAACATCAGGTGGGGGAGGGGGGGCTGGTGCAAGTGCAGTGTAAATGAGATCCATTCGATTGGACAATTATTTGGATCATTGGCCATTGGAATCAAACGATCTGGAACGTTTCACCAACATTCTATGTGGTGAGGAGCGCAGTTTGATCTGTTTTAGATTTTTAAAAATTGGGGGGAGGTGGTGGAGAAGGATTTTAGATTAAGTGAAATTGTGTACGTTAAAAAATGTTCTAAATGTAATGGACGAGCGATGTTTGTGAATCTACAAGCGTAATGATCTGGCAGAAAATGGAAAAAATGGCGGCGTGATTTGAGCTGTGCCGGTTTTGGGCGAAGCAGGGAATCATGTAGGGCACGAAAATCTTATCTGAAATAAAACGGTAAATGTGACACCCAGCCGGTGCGGTCGGTCGGTTCGGTCGGCGACACAGAGTTTATAAAAAGTAATATAGATACGGACTCGACCAGAAGTGCCAGACACGTGGTTGCGGGGGGGGGGGGGGGTGGGATTAGGAGGTGATGGGATGGGGGGTGGAGGGGCGGCATGCTGGATCACACACACTAACCACCCCACACTCGCTAACTACTCCCTGATATGTTATATTAATTATTATTAATTTGCTCCTTTTACAGCATTACAGAGCAACGTGGCCACGGACACGGACCAAGAGGAATTCGTCACCCTGGGACAGGTATCAGAGGAAAGCGGAGCAGGTGAGAAGGAGGGAGGGGTGGGGGGAGTCCGGGCAACTGAGTGGGCTGCGAAATAGCGGGAGAGACAGCATCGGCTTAACCTCTTGGAAACCAGCAGATGAGCGGTGGTGGGTGGTCTGGGCTTCACGAGCAGCACGGACAGCTCGGAAAAGTCAGAGGAAAACTTCCCTCATCATCACAGCCGGATGGCCTGTTGGCATGCTTCTGAGAAATCCTCTCCCTCTCCCCCGCCTGGGGCTTGGTCGGTGGGCCATTATGGTTTGCGCAGTGGCACGTGATGAGAACGAATGGCCATCTAATCCCTCTGTAGAAAACCAGCTATCGAATCTTTGGTCCGCAGCCACAGCGGGACGGTGAAAAAAAGACTGAGGGGGGGGGGGGGGGGGGGAGAGGTGGTAGGAAAAGGTGTTCCTGCGCCGTTGGACCGCCTCGCTTTAATCCGAGAGTGGGGGAGGGGGGCGGTGGTGACCGCGAGTAAGGCATTTTGACATTTATAAAAATGTGAACACTTTTATTGAAAAATGTGGGGGAGATAAATGAACCAAATTTACATAGGAGTGGATTTATAAAGTTCATAAGTAACGCTACTGAAATCTGCAAAAAAATTGTCCATTTTGGAGTCTGGTTTCGAGTAGAAGAACCATTTCAAAGGCAGAATGACACTGCACATTCATCCTCCTCAATAGTGCAGGGAAGCCATGCCGCGATCCACCAAACACCATAACCACCCCCTAACACACCACACACTACTACCCCTTTGTATAGTATATTAATATTATTTAATTTGCTCCTTTTACCCGCCATAATCGCCCTTATCACTGACAACATTAGCCCCCAAATCGCAGGTGCATTCTAGAGAGGGGGGGTGGTGGTGGAGAGTGAGGACAGAGAGAGAATGGGGAAGAGAGCGAGAGAATGGCACAGAGGACAGCATGGGCAAGAGGAGAGAGGTAGAGGGGGGGTGGAGGGAGTTGAGGAGAAGAGGACGAGGGTGGGGGAGGAGGGGAGTGAGAGATGGGAGGAGATAGACAGGAGGAGAGGGGGGGAAAGGGGGGGAGGGAGCGAGAGAGAGAGGAGGTGGGGTAGGGCGGCAGCATTTTTTGGCGAGGCCACAGAGTGATCTAAGGACGCTGGGAAAAAGCAACGGGGGGACCAGGCGATCATGATTCCGTGCGCCTGTCGAAATGCGCGTGTGTACTAGATGCGGCTTCTGACTGTTGGAACCGAAGCTGGAATGAGTGCGCGGGGGATGGGAGAGGCGGGGCTTCACGAGGTGCGCCGGAACAGTGAGGGGACCTGCATGTCGCATCGTGAGCCGATCTGCAGACAAAGATGCCTATAGCTGAGCGCAGCTCTAGGGTACGTTGCTGCAGAAATTCTCGTTCTTTCTGCACCTTTTGAAGAACGGGGGCGTGGGTGAGAATCGTACCCGTGTTGGAAAACTTGATGTATGCCGTTGATACAGCAGCGCGCATTAATACACGAGCAGCGGGGGGGGGGGCTGGGGGCGGGCAGGATGGCAGGTGGGCTTGATTGGGTGGAATGTGGGCATTGTTTGATGTCAGCGAGCTTGCAAGTGAGATTTTTTTTTTAAGTGAGTTTTGTAGAACAATTTTAATTCAAAGAAATCTCGGGGAATAATTGAGCAAATTTAGGAGAGGAGGATTTCTGGAAATCGTAAGTTAAATCCCTAACGAAATATGTTATGAAAATCTGCGTTTTTACGTCTTGATTTTCAAGGAAATTACGTTCAAAGGCAAAATGAACCCACCCCCCACAGAGAGTTTTTAAAAAGGATACTAGACCAAGTGCAGAACCTGTTGGGTTCGGTTCCCCCAACTCTCGTTTGCGGAGGGGGGGGGGGTGGGGGGTTGTGGGGCGCACACGCAGTCTACTTTACCCCTCCTTTGATTATATATATTGTATTATTAATTTGCTCCTTTTCCACCATAACCACCCTATCCAATGATGCATAGCCCCCAACTCGCAGGGCACGTCTCGTGAGGGAAGGTGTGAGACCGGGTAGGGGGGTAGTGGTGAGGGGACTGAGAGGATAATAGGGAGATGACAGTGAGTGGCGCAGTAAAGGCAAGAGAACAGAGGGAGGAGGGGGGGTTTGGAGGAAGAGGGAGGGAGGGTGGGGGGGAGGGTGGGGTGAGTGAGGGGGAGCGAGAGATGGGAGGAGAAGGAGAGGGGCTGCGAGAGAGGGGAGAGGCGACGGTGGATGGGAGGGTAGTGGGAGGGCGGATGAGAGATGGGGTGGGAAGGGGGAGAAAGGGTGGGAGGGGGGAGGTGTAAAGTGGAGAGGGGGTGGAAAGAGGGGAGGGAAGGAAGAGAGGGGGTGGGAAGGGCGGGGGAGGAAGGTAGGGGATAGAGCGAGGAGGGGGGAGGAAGTGGAGCAGTGAAGAGGGGGTAGGGGAGGGTGTGGAGCAGGAGGATCGGGAAATGGGGTTTTAGGGAGGGGCAGAGGGTGGGGGCTGGGCAGGGGTGTTGGGGAGAGGAAGGGAGGAGTGAGCAACAATGAGAGCGGGAGGGGGAGGGAGAGAGAGGGGGTGAGGGAGAGAGAGTAGAGAGCGGGGGAGACAGAGGGAGAAGCGCGGGAGGGGAGAGAGGTTGAGCGGGGAGAGTGAAATGAGAGACGGGAGGGGGAGAGGGGGGGAGGGGGGGAAGCGAGATGTGAGAGAGAGACGCGGCGCGTGGGGGGAGAGAGTGGGGGAGGGGAGGCGGGAGCAGCAGCCTGTTGAATGAGGCACGGAGCGATCTGAGGACGGTTTGTAAAAAGCAACGTGGGGACAGAACCGATTCGTGGCTTCCGTGCGCGCTGCGAATGAATGCGGAGGACAGAAGCGGTTCTGACGGGCTCTGGAAACCCACTCAGCTGGAATGAGCGAGCAGGGGGATGGGAGGCGCAGAGTGGGCCCTTTTGACAAGCTGCGCCAACAATGATGTTAGGATGAAACTCGTTCAGCCCGTGATTCTCTGTGAGCGATCTGCAGAGAAAAGATCCTATAGCTGAAGCGCAGCTCCAGGATCTTTGCTGCAGAACAATTTCTCTTCTTCTTCTTCTTATAGGATTCGGCAGTTTGTTTGTAAAGCTGCTAAGCGTATTTTACTGCCCTCCACAGGTCAAAATTTGAACTAAATTGTCGTAGTCATACAAGTCCTGTTGTAACATGCAGTGGAGATTGAAGAACGAGCCCTGGATATCAGCTGTTGTTTCTCACTGTGCCATCTCACAAAGATATAAAACAGAAAAAAAAGCCTCAATACGTCCAAAGAGTCCTGTCAGTGACTAGCAAAGCGAATGCCTTTCTTTCATAACCTATGCTTTTTACATTCTAGGAAAAATGCCTTAACTGTCGCCTTGACTCTCCGCCACATTCACACAAGCCAGAAACATGTGTTCCCTACAAATGTCACAAACAGTAATTTTAACCCATATGTCCCAACCTCAATCTACACAGTCTAACTGAGTCCTACGGGACAGAGTTGTACAGAAGTGAACCATATTTTCTAAACCTCTCAGCTTGTGACAGAAAAGTAGTGTTACTCCCTGAGTTCCTTTTTTCCCATCCTCTCTGCCTTTTCTTTTGTTAAGCCCTCTTTAATTATTTTCTCTAAGTTCCACTGTCTCCCCAATGATACATGGATATCTATTTTTCTTCTTTTAAACTCTCTTGGCTTTGCTATGAGGTTCCACCTGCTTCATTCCCACTCACCCCAGCCATGCCCGGGAACCCAGCAAATCAAGTGATGTTATACGCAAACCCAATGTTCTAGAAACACACTCAAGATTTTCATTTAGAATGTCAGGACATAGCGTTAGAATTCCCTACTCTTAAAGTTTCGAAGAGAGCTGCAGAATCAGAACAAATAATGACTTCTCTAAACTGGCCTCCTCAATCCACTCCATAGAGCCATGAATTGCCATAATTTCAGTAGTGAGAACACACGAGCTTCCATCAGAAATGCGCGTTTGACGCGACTAGCTGCATTATTGCAATATCGGCCGGGAGAGGGGGCGGGGCCAGGAGGGCAGGGTGGGCCTTGATTGGTGAGGCATGTGGGCATTGTGACGTCAGCACCTGACAAAGCGGTTTGATTTTTTTTTGAAGTTTTAGTGAGTTTTGTGAAACTCACTTTGCACCCTCTCCCGCTTCCATTCCCGCCCTCTCTATTCTCAAAATGCACGCGGGAAAAATAATTGAGCAAATTTAGAGAGGAATAGTGAATTTCATGAATCATGAGTTGAATCCCTACCGAAATATGTAAATATCTCTGCGGTTTTGCGTCGGTGTTTTTGAGGAAGTACGTTTCAAGGGCAGAAATGACACACGCCAACCCCCCCCACACCACAC
>JAVHYY010000798.1:0-20000 GCA_035221665.1 Okamejei kenojei
CATTTTTTCTTAATTTGGTAGATTTACCCTCATACATCGTATTGCCTTGTTAGTTATCTTCTGTAGCTCTTTTTAAACATTACCCAGTCCTCGGCTTTACCGCGCATCTGTGCTACGTTGAACTTCTTCTCTTTTATTTGTTATACTGTCCCTGGACTTCCTTGTCAGCCACGGTAGCCCTTACTCACTCCCTTGGAACTTTATTCCTCTTTGGAATGAATGACCCTGCTTAACCTTCTGTATTATTCAAGAATACCTGCAGTGTTGTTCCACTCTATCGCTCTTCATCCCTGCTAGGCATCTTTTCCAAGTCAAATCTCTGGCCAGACTCCTCCCTCCCTCCCTCCTCCCTCCCTCCTCCATGGCTACCGGCGGTGATTGTCAGGAGCCGGGGCCGGAGCGGAGAGACTGCGGCGCCTCTGGATGGATGGATGGATGGATGGGAGGATGGATGGGATGGATGGATGGGATGGTTGGATGGATGGATGGATGGTTGGATGGGATGGATGGATGATGGATGGATGGTATGGTTGGATGGAAGGATGGTTGGATGGATGGATGGATGGATGCGTCAGGGGCGGGTTTGTGAATGGAGCGAAGCACTGAGGTGAGCGGTTTTTCACCGCGCTCTTAACCTGCTCCTGAACTTGGACTGGGTCACCGAGTACGTAAATAAATGTGTTGGTGCAGCAGCTGAGATTCCTCAAGCAAAACCCGACGATGTTTTTAAAGATTCGTTGAGAATCATTCCAGTTCATTTGCAGTTCCTGTGATCTGATAAATAGCGAAGTCTACAACGCCGTCTGCCAAAGGAGGATGAAGTGCGGAAGATGGTGAAGAGTAAAACACAGACCTCCCTCCTGATCTCCATCTCCGGGTCCCTGCGGTTCCCCCCATGGCTCTTCACCCCATCAGCCCTTACGGACCCGACTGGCACTAAAATGTGGAGGGACTGTCAGAGCGTTGAGCAGCGGATGACTGCGAAGGGAGAGGAGCGGAGTTAAAAACCGTGCGATCCAGTCAATGCCACCCACCGGGGTCTGTGTAATAAACTGTCCGGCGTGGCACAGCCCCACGGGACATTGTCACGAATGATTGTCCGGTGGTTATTTGTGAGTAGCGGGGAAGGGTTTCAGACAGAGCAGGACGCCGGCTGTTGCCTAGAACCGCAGCCGCAGTTTTTCCCGGCTGCAATATTTAGTTTTCACAGCTTCTGGCAACAAAATGGCGACAAAAGACGATCAATGGTGAAAGTGACGGTGAACCAGACTAGAATCAGTCTGTAGCTGCAAACGGCAGTACATCGTTAACGCTGCACCACAGGGGTGATGGACAGGAAAACTCCAATAAAAGTAAGGATATCGGATGCTGATACATAAATGGACACTCGGTGCTGTGGGTCAGTAGTATCGGCCGCGCCATTGGCCACCAGGTAGCGAGTGGTGCAGGTGGATGACGGCCGCACTTTCCCCGGGACCAGGCATCACAATCGCCAATTCATTCACTGCGGAAAGACAAGGGAACGGACACTGGGCATTTACTCAACACGGTCTCCGGCGGCTGACTAAACACCGACTCCACTTTCAGCTGAGAGATCAGTATTCATAGTGTTGGAGTGGGTGCGCGACTGCTGCAAGTTTATGATGTCAGAGCCGGCTGCGACTGTGCCCGACCTGCCTGCCTGCTTCAGGGGGGAGAGATAAGGCGACGGGCGGGGAGGGAACGAGCAGCCACCCGCTACAATAGGCGCAATGGTCATTTCTATAGTTCACCCTGCTGCTGCTGCTGCTGCTCACAGTCCCTGATGTGGCCGCTTTCACAGATTTAACCGTGAGCGGCCCCCGCGTTTAACCAGGGCTCTGGGAACTCGGCATCTGATGGAGACGAGGAGGGAGGCTTCCAGAGGGAAAGCAGGGGCAAGTTAAGAACCGGCAGCAGAGTGGCTCCGTTACTGGATTCATTCCACAGTGAGTTCAGTTCAGTAACAACTCGCACACGCGGGTAGATCCGCGGCCACTGGTTCAGGAGATCGATCCAATTATTGACCAACAGGCTGTGGGTGGAATCCGACTGTGACAGACAGACTCCACAGTGAGACACAGTGTCCACAGGAGCGGCTGTTCACTCTGATCAATAACTCACACACAGTGAACTTCACAATATGACCCCCTCTGACCCAGTCTCACCGTCCCGGAGAGCTGCCCGCCTGCCTGTCCCGAGCACTGGGACAACTCTGGGCAAGGTCCCACTGAAGGCAAGAACCACATTCTAGTGGCTCCCGACCGGCAGCAGCAGTGAGAGAAAAAGAGGGTTCGTTTCAGCTGTCTGACAATGACAAATCACAGCAGCGTTAATTCACAAATATTTCACTGAGAGGATTGATATTCTTCACATATTCTTGTACAACGATCATCAGTTGGGAACTTGTAACATGATGAGTATCAGGTCAACAACAGTTAACACACGGAGTTATGAAACATGAATTTTTCTGTTCACCTACCAGGGACCCCAACGGCAGCAATGATCACGTACAGGATTTTCTCCACTCTGTAATATTGGTTCAGTTTTTCACTGTGCCCCATTTCTCTGCCCAGCGACGTATCCCCGTGAGCTACCGGTAATATATCGGAATGAAATGCTGGGGCAGACACAACATTCCTGGATATTTTATACCATTTTCCGTCTCCACCGGGACAGTGAAGTTTCAACAGAGTTTAAAAATAGAGATTTAGAAATGATTCACAAACAGATGACATCAGCCGAGTGGAATCCCTGCTGAGACAGACAGGCTGTGATTTAATCAGGGAATTGATTGAGAAACTCCAAAGACTGGGAATTGTGGCGATAGATACTGAGGGATGGAAATTGGGAGCGGCGGCATTGTTCCAGCTAAGGGGATATTGTTTCAAACTCCATCAGATCCAACTCTCCACCTCACGTTGTTTGTCTGCTTTCCTTCAATCCGTTTCACTCAGCAAGGCAACGCCAAATGCCAGGGACCATCTCAGGGCTTCTGGTGCCCAGTTTGAAGGTGGACTGGGCTGGGCGACCTTTGTCCACAGGCTGAGGAATTAGTTCAACAGATCGCCTCTGACTTAAATCCAACCCCCTCCTCTCTGCTTCACCACTCAATATGCTCGCGGCTTAACTGACTGACTGTGACCCCAACCCCACACTCCCGGCGACCCCGGTATCCATTCACTCTTTGCTTGCCTGGAGTGGATCTGACTTTGCTCTGCGACAACAACATTCTCTGCCTTCACCACCTTCTGTGGAGGAACGATCCAGACTCACAAAGACATTCAGACAACAGAAACATTGCCGCCTCAGATGTGTCTTAAACCTGCATAAAACGGCGAAATGATGCAGCGTCTCTGCCTCCCTCTTTCTCTCTCCCCCCCATCCTTACTGCTGTTCCTCTCTCTGAACGGTCACTCGCTCCTCTACCTCGCTGTATTTCCCTCTCTGCGCCGGCATATCTCTGTCAACCTTTTTTTTCCCTTACCCCTCCCTCCCCTCTCACTCGCCACTCCATCTCTCTCTCCGTTTCTCTGTATCTCTCTGACCCTTCCCTCTCTCCTTTTACCAACCCACTCGCTCCGAACTCTTCTCCCATCTTCCACGCTACATTTAATAGTTCACTATCTTCCTCCGTCTCTTCCACTTTCGTCTTCTCCGCTATCTCTCCCTTCATTTTTTTTGTACTCCCCATCTGTCTCTTCATTCCCCAACTCTCCTCCTGCTCGCCCTCACTTCTCCCTCCAACGCCTTTCTTGGGAAGTGCGGTTAAAACGGTGAGCCACCATGGGATGTAACAGCTGTCCATATTAAAAAACCCCCTTCCCCACACTCCAGCAGCACTTCCAGGTGAGACAGATGTTCACCGGCACCTCCTCTAAGCTCATGTGTTGCATGCGGTGTTCCAGATATGGCCTCCTTTACATCGGCGTGGCCGAGCGTAGACTCGGCGAACGTTACGCCGAACACTTACCCTCGTTCCGCCAAGGCCTGCCGGATCTCCCCGTTGCTAACCATTGTAACTCCCCTTCCCACACTGACCTTTCTGCCCTGGGCCTCCTCCATTGCCAGAGTGAGGCTACAAGCAGACTGAAAGACCGCCACGTCATATCCCGCTTTGGTACCTTGCATCCTAACGGTATGAACATTGAATTCTCCAATGTTAGGTAGCTGGCGTGAAAATTCCCGCTTTCCCCCCCTCCCTCCTCCTCGTGTCTCAAACGGACTCCCACTCACTCATTTCCTCTACCCCCCCTTCCACCGATATTCCTTCCCCTCTCTTTAAAATTCCATCCTCTTCAATCTTTATCTCACTCCTTAAATAGTTGAATCTCAGGTATCAACCACATGACTATAAAAACCCCATTAATCTGCATCCGCACATCATCCAACTCACTTTTCCCTGCCTCCCTCTGTTCCAGCCTTCTCCCCCTTCCTACCACAACCAGTCTGAAGAAGGGTCCCGAACAGAATCGTCACCTATTCATGTTCTGAGAAGGCACAGGTAGATCGGCATGTCGCCCACAACTCCCACCAACTTCTACAGTTGCACCATACAAGGTATTTCATCACAAACAATCGCAGCTGGGTTTGGGAACAACTCCACCTGGGCAGGCAGCTCCGTGAAGCTGGACAGGTCGCTTACATTTCGTCAACACGTGGCCGGTCTCCGCGACAAGGCCCTGGCATGTAGCGGCCTCATCCGATGCCTGGCAGGAACATGTTGGGGACCAAGTCCATCAACTCTTCGCACCTCTGCCTTAGCTCTTGTGTATGGTCCAGGCTGAGTCCTGCACATCCGTATGCAGTAGAAGCAGACATACTAGCCTGGCAGACACGAGCCTGAACAGCACCTTTCCAACATTCAACCTACTCCAGTCGAGCAGCTCCCTATACTTGCAGGCATTCCGCCTGCAGGAATCCGAAGGCAAGCAGCAACTGTGGCACTATCTCGTCGTGCCATCGACCCAGATCACATCCTCCATCAGGCTATCAGCAGAGTGCAGAGGCCACCCCGACTGAAGTCCAGTCAGCCCTTTGCTCCACATGGAAAACAACTCCTAGCATCCATCCAGCCAACCGAGACAAAAGCACACTGGATAGCCACCAAGTGGTCACAGGAGTGGAAGGCAACCTCATCTCCATTACACAGCGACATCTCTTCACCAGATAAAAGCTGTCCAGGGTCTGAGCTCCCCAGAGGAGCATGGGTGAAGCTCAACAGACTTGGTACTGGAGTTGGGCGTTTCAATGCCAGCGTGTGGAGATGGCGGCTCCCTCCGCCACAGCCCAGCCTGTGAATGTGGAGCAGAACAACAGACAGCCAACCATGTCATCTCTGGGTGCCCGATCCACCACCCACCAAATGGAGCTGTGTCAGGGCCTGGCAGACATTGACGCCAACAGAGACAACAACCTGGCTGCTCAACACCCGGCTTGAGATCTAACTATTCCTTTGGTTTATGTTTCAATCGCAAGAAGAAGAAGCTCCTTCTAAGACAGTGAGTAATTGCAGCAAATTGTGGACGTAATCCAGACGGTGGCACAAACTAATCTCCCTTCCATTGACTCCATTTATACCTCACGCTTCCTCGGCAAGGCCAGCTGCAAAATCGACGATTCTCACCCTGGTCATTCCTTCTTCTCCCCTCTCCCATCAGGCAAAAGATAGAGATGTTGAACACGCACACCTCCAGATTCAAGGACAGTTTCTTCCCCGCTGTTATCAGGCAACTGAATCATCCAATCACAACCAGTGCTGAACTACTATCTACCTATTTGGTGACCTTCGGCCGATCCTTGATGGGACTTTCCTGGCATTACCTCGCACCAAACGTTATCCCCTTATCGTGCATCTATACACTGTAAATAGCCCCATTGTAATCATTTGTTTTCCTTCCGCAGCAAAAGCATTTCATTGTACCTCGGTACACGTGACAATAAACTAAACCAAACTGAAAAACTCAACTAAACTTCTCCAGAGATGCATCCTGCCTCGCATTGGTTATTGTGTGTGTGTGTGTGTGTGACACTATGAGTGTATGTGTCCATGCATGGGTGTGTTAGCATGTGTATTTAAGTGTGAATGTGTGAGATTGTGCAAATCAGTTGGAGTGTGTGTGAGTGTGAGTGTATGCGTTTGCAAGAATTTCAATGATTCAATGGTACTTTATTGTCACGTGTATCCAGGTAGAGTGGAATACTTAGTTTTGCAGACAACCCGGTAAAATCATGCAGCAGACCCCGCCTAGCCCGTCCACGCGCCACATTTTGACGCCGACAAAGTTACAACGTTGGCGAATAATTCTATCTCCTGCCGTTCGTTTCTCGGCGTCCACCGGGCCGAATGAAGGGCGGCCCTGCTCACCGGGGACATTCCCGGCTGTACTGCGTTGCACAGGTCGCCGCGAACACCCCGGAAACCTTCTGAATCACAAAATGTGCAAGTGTGCGCCTACGTGTGTGAGTGCGGCAGAATTTTTAAGAGTGACTGCATTTGCTTGCGTTTTGTGCCTGCGTGAGTTCGTGAAGTGTGCGTGTGAGTGTGTGAGCATTAGTAAATGTGGGTGAGATTGATTGTGCGTGTGTGAGTGTGTGGATTTGTGTTTGTGAGACAATGTTAGAGAATACTAGACTAAGTGGGACCCGTTGGTTCCCAACATGTTCACACGGGAGGGCTGGTCCCCCGAACGCAATATTCCACTTCTCCACCAATTCCAATATTGGTGGCCTGTGGGGAAGGGGGCTTTCTGGGGCGCCAGTATGGGTGTTGTGGGACGAAGGTACTGGTTTTCAGACGGCTAGTATGGACATTGTGGGCCGAATGGATTATTGGACTCGCAGTTCAGACAGTCACGGCTGCTGGGTTGGCAGTTCAGTCACTCAAGGCTGGTGGGTGGCAGTTTAGTCATTCACACCGTCTGGTGGCTGGCATTTCACTTACTCACGGCTGGTGACCTGGGAGTTCACTGACTCATGGCTGGTATGCTGGCAGTTCACTCACTCACGGCTGGTGTGCTGGCAGTTCAGTCACTCACGGCTGGTGGGCTGGCAGTTCAGTCATTCACGGCTGGTGGGCAGGCAGTTCGGTCAAATATCTGGTGGGCTTGCAGTTCAGTCACTCACGGCTGGTGGGCTGGCAGTTCACTCACTCACGGCTGGTGGGCTGGTAGTTCACTCACTCTTGGCTTGTGGGCTGCTAGTTCAGTTACTCACGGCTGGTGGGCTGGCAGTTCACTCACTGACGTCTGCTGGGCTGGCAGTTCACTCACTCGTGGCTGGTGGTCTGGCAGTTCACTCACTCACGTCTGCTGGGCTGGCAGTTTCACTCACGTCTGCTGGGCCTGGCTGTTCAGTTCACTCACTCGTGGCTGGTGGGCTGGCGGTTTATTCACTCACGGCTGGTGGGCTGGCAGTTCAGTCGCTCACGGCTGGAGGACTTGCAGTTCACTCACTCCCGTCTGGTGGGCAGGCAGTTACTCACGGCTGATGGGATGTCAGTTCACTCACTTACGGATGGTGGGCTGGCGTTCATTCATTCACGGCTGCTGGGCTGGCAGTTCACTCACTCACGGCTGGTGGGCTGGCAGGTCACTCATGCACGGCTGGTGGGCTGGCAGTTCACTCACTGACGGCTGGTGGGCTGGCAGTTCACTCACTCACGGCTGGTGTGTGCTCACACATACAAACATCCTCATCACACCCTCATCACACACACAACATCCATCACAAACACACCACCCTCCATCATACACACACCCTCCATCACACACACACACCTCCGTCACACAGACACACCCTCCATCTCTCACAAACAGACACCCTCCATCTCACACACATACCCTCCATTCAACTCTCACACACACACCCCTCCATCATACACACACACCCTCCATCTCTCTCACACACACAACCCTCCATCACACTCACCCTCCTCACACACACCTCACACCCTCCATCACTCACACCCTCCATCACTGGCTCACTGACAGACTCACACACTCACACTCACACACACACATGCACACACACTCACACACACTCACAACACTCACACACACACTGACACACGCTCACACACTCACATGCACACGAACACACACACATGGGACACATATATGAGAGTGAAACTCTTGAATCTATTAACACGGCTGAGCGCGGCATCTGGATTGAGCGGAACTTCCGGAATGACCGCGACCTATGCACTGAGCGGGAGTTTCGGAATAATCGCGACATCTGCACTCAGCTCGGCGCAGACTCACAGTTCATTTACTCCCTGCGTAGACTCACAGTTCAGTTTCTCATGGCGCAGACTCACAGTTCAATCAGCACGGTGCAGACTCACAGTTCAGTTCACTGACGGCGCAGACTCACAGTTACATTCACTCACGTCATAGACTCACAGTTCAGTTTACTCACAGTGTAGACTCAATGTTCAGTCAGCACTGTGCACATTCACAGTTCAGTTCACTCACGGCGCAGACTGAAAGTTCAGTCACTCACGGCGTAGACTCGCAGTTCACTCAGCACGGTGCAGACTCACAGTCAGTTCACTGACGGCGTAGACGCACAGTTCTGGACTCAACTCCCACTCACGGTCTTCCGGCGAAACTGATACACGTCCGGCAGGCCCCAGGAAGCGTTGACTGAGGCGAGAAGACATCACTCAATTCATAACGTTTTCTACAATCGTAGACCGGAAGTGGTCAAGATGAGTGTTTTAGTAATAGTATAGAAGATAGATAGATGGATGTGGGAATGACAGTTTGTGAGAATGTTTGAATATCTGATTGTTTGATAGCGATAAAGCATGAGAGTGTGTGAGTATATGGTGGTGTTCAGTAAGTGATTATCCGTGGGTGTGTTAGTGCGTGTGTGCAAATAAATGCGTGTCTATTAGTGCTAGTGCGTGTATATGTCTGGTAGTGTGAGCGCAGGTGTATCATTGCATGTGAGAACATGTCAGGGAGTGTTTGAGTGCCTGTGATTTTATGTGTGAGGCTGTGTGTGTGTGTGTGTGTGTGTGTGTGAGTGTGTGTGTGTGTGTTACGTGCGTGTGTGTGTGTATGTGTGTGTGTGTACGTGTGCTAGTGTGTGTGTGTGTGTGTTATGTGTGTGTGTGCGTGTGTATGTTTGCGTGTGTGTGTGTGTGCCTGCTTGTGTGCGTGAGTTTGTGTGTGTGATTGTGTGCGTGTATGTATGATACACGCATGGGGTCAGGAGGGGAAGATAGATCAGCCATGATTGCACGGCGGAGTAGATTTGATGGACCGAATAGCTTAAATCTGCTGCAATCGGTTATAATCTTATGACTGTATTTGAGTGTGCGTTTACGCTTTTGTGACAGCATGAGTGTGTATACGATGAGTGTAAGTGCACAACAATGTCAGTGTGTGACAGTGTGAGAGAGTGTATTTTAGTGTTAGTGGTGTGAACGTTTACAAGTGAGTGTGTGAACGTATTTATGTGTGTGTCGTGTGTGTGTGCTAGTGTTTGAAAAAGTATATGACGTTACGACGAACTGTGTAAGAATGTGTGCGTTTGGTGAGTATACGAGAGTGTGTGGGCGAGTGTGGGCACGTGAATATGTAAGTAAAGACAAACTGCTGGGGAAACTCAGCGGGTGAGGCAGCATCTATGGAGAGAATGAATAGGCGACGTTTCGGGTCGGGACCCTTGTTCAGGAAACATGAAGACCCTTCTTCAGGGAATAGCAATAGGTGAATATGTAAGTGCCTCCGTGCGTGAGTGTGTCCACGGGTCTGTGTTTCGATGTGTCAGTGTCCGTGACTTTGAGTGCGTGGCGTTGTATGAGTAATGTTTGTGTGTGTGTAACAGTGCACTGAAGTGCGTAAGAGTGGGTAATTGTGTGAACTGTGTGAGTGTGTGAGATTGGGAGTGCATGTGAGGGTGCGTTTGTGTGGAATATGCAATGACGCGGTTTGGGGAAAGCACTAATGGAGTGACACGCTGTTGGAATTATTGATGGAGTGACACAATGTGGGGTAGATTGAGAACGTTACTCACAGTGGAGCAATACTGATGGACTGACACAAAGGTGGATCGTTCAGATGGAATGCCACACTGTGTGGTATTGATGGATTTATATTTAAACTGGATTGACACTGTGGGGATAGTTAAGCTGGATTGACACACTGTGGTGTAGTACTAGTGGCGTGGCTCCCAACGGGGTGGCATTGATGGGATGCACACTGTGGAATAGTACTGATGGATTGGCACACTGTTGTATGTTACTGATGGACTGGCACACTATAGTGCTATACTAATCGAGTGACTGATGGACTGACGCACTGCGGGTTAGTACTGATGAATGACACACTCGGGGTTTTTCTGAAGAAATGAGATACTATGGGGTAATACTGATGGAGTGAATCACTATGGGGTAGTACTGATAGAGAGACACTATGGGCTAGTACTGATGTAGATACACACTAATAGATAGTACTGATGGAATTACACACTGTGGTGTCGTACATGTAGTGAGACACTGTGGGGAAGAAACGATACAGTGACACACTATGGGGTAGTACTGATACAGAGACACACTGTAGGATAGAACGGATGGAATGGCACACTTGTATAGTACTGGTGGAACGACACTGTTGGATAGTGAGACACATGGTGGGGTAGTACTAATGTTATGGGCACATGGTGGAGTACTACTGATGGAGGTACACATGCTGGGGTAGTACTAATGTTATGGACACACGGTGGGGTAGTACTGATGGAGAGACACGGTGGGGTAGTCAGGTTGGAGTTACTATTTATAGGATAGTACGATTAGCGTGATACATTGTGGGATAGTACTGATGGAGTGACACACGATGGGGTGGTACTGATGACGTGACACATTGTGCAGTAGTACTGATGAAATTACACTGTGAAATACTACCGATGAAGTGTCACGCTGTGGGATAGTTCTGATGAAATGACACACTGTGGGGTTGTACTGACGGAGTGACCGTGTGGAGTAGTACTGATGTAACACACTTTGTTGCAGTACTGATGGAGATACTCTATGGGGCAGTAGTCATATAATGATAATTTTCGTACATTTGTTTAAACATGTTCCACTCCTACACCCGCCTCTCTGTGACCTTTAGATTGTGTGGTGGAGCCACGTGGAAAGATGGAATGGCCCGTGTCGCCTCTTCCATCCGTTAATCATCATAGCATCCATTGTATCCAAAAATCCTCACTTTAACAGCATCAACCATGTATTGATATGTGTCTGCTTAAGATGTACGTAAAACTTGCATATATTAGACGGAGAACGATGGCTCCACACACACTCGTGTTGGGATCAAAAGCAAGAATGATTTATTTCCAAGTTAAAGGTAACTGACCGATTTACATAATTATATGCGCGAGGCTGAGCATGTAATGAGAATGAGTAGAGCTCATATGCATAAATTACATGGATATTATCATAAAGGGTAATGGCATGTTGGCCTTCATAACATCAGGATTGCTTTGAAAATGCAAAAGGTGGATTGCTTTGAAAATGCAAAATGTGGTTTTCTTTGAAAATGCAAAACGTGGATTGATTTGAGAATGCAAAGAGTTTGCTTTGAAAATGCAAAGGGTTTGCTTTGAAAATGCAAAAGGTGGTTTGCTTTGAAAATGCGAAAGGTGGTTTGCTAGAAAAATGCAAAAGGTTGTTTACTTTGAAAATACAAAAGGTCGTCTGCTTTGAAAATGCAAAAGGTGGTTTGCTTTGAAAAAGCAAAAGGTGGTTCGGTTTGGAAATGCAAAAGGTTTGCTTTGAAAATGCAAAAGGTTTGGTTTGGAAAATGCAAATGGTTTGGTTTGGTTTGAAAATGTCATTGGTTTGGTTTGTAAATGTAAAAGGTTTGGTTTCAAAATGCAAAAGGTTTGGTTAGTAAATGCAAAAGGTTTGGTTTGGAAATTAGAAAAGGTTTGGTTTGAATATGTAAAAGGTTGGCTTTGAAAATGCAAAAGTTGGTTTGGATTGAAAATGGAAAAGTTTGTTTGCATTGAAAATGCAAAAGGTTGTTTGCTTTGAAAATGAAACGGTGGTATGCGTTGAAAATGCAAAAGGTGGTTTTCTATGAAAATGCAAAATGTGATTTGCTTTGAAAATGCAAAATATAATTTGCTTTGAAAATGCAAAAGGTGGTTTGCTTCGAAATTAAAAAAAGGTGGCTTGCTTTGAAAATGCAAATGGTGGTTTGCTTTGAAAATGCAAAAGGTAGTTTGCTATAAGAATGCAAAAGGTGGTTCGGTTTGAAAATGCAAAAGGATTGGTTTGAAAAAGCAAAAGGTTTGGTTTGGAAAATGCAAAAGTGTGGTTTGAAAATGTAAAACGATTGGTTTGAAAATGCAAAAGGTTTGCTTTGAAAATGCAAAAGGTTGTTTGCTTTGAAAATGCAAATGGTGGTACGCTTTGAAAATGCAAAAGGTGGTATGCTTCGAAAATGCAAGCTGTGGTTTGCATTGCATGTGGAAAAGTTGCTTTTCTTTGAAAATGCTAACGGTGGTTTTGTTTGAAAATGCAAAAGGTTTGGTTTGAAAATGCAAAGCTTTTCTTTGAAAATTGATAAGTGGTTTGCTTTGAGAATGCAAACAGTGGTTTGCTTTGTAAATGCAAAAGGTGGTTTGCTTTGAGCATGCAAAGTGTTTGCTTTGAAAATGCAAAATGTTTGCTTTAAAATGCAAAGGGGTTGCTATGAAAATGCAAAAGGTGGTTTACATTCGAAATGCAAATATTAGTTTATGTTAGAAATGCAAATATTGGTTTGGTTTGTAAATGCAAAATGTTTGCTTTGAGAATCAAAAGGTGGTTTGCTTTGGAAATTCAAAATATGGTTTGCTTTCAATATGCAAAAGGAGGTTTGCCCTGAAAATGCAAAAGGTTTGGTTTGAAAATGCAAAATGTTTGGATTGGAAAATGCAAAATGTTTCGTTTGAAATTGTAAAATGTTTGCTTTGAAAATGCAAAAGGGCGCTTGTAAAGAAAATGTAAAAGGTTCTTTGCAATTAAAATGCAAAATATGGTTTGCTTTGAACATGCAAAATGTGGGTTGCTTTGAAAAAGCAAAATGATGATTTGATTTGAAAATGCAAATGCTCGTTTGGTTTGAAAATGCAAAAGTTTTAGTTTGAAAATGCAAAGGGTTTGCATTGAAAATGCAAAAGGTGGTTTGCTTTGAAAATGCAAAAGGTGTTTTGCTTTGAAAATGCAAACGGTGGTTTGCTTTGAAAATGCAAATGGTGCTTTGCTTTGAAAATGCATCGGATATGGACGTGAAGGGAATGGAGGGGTATGGTCTGAGTGCAGGTAGATGGGACTTGGGGAAAACAAATGGTCGGCACGGACTGGAAGGGCCGAGAGGGCCTGTTTCCGTGCTGTAATTGTTATATGGTTATATGTTATATGGTTATATGGGTGGTTTGCTTTGAAAATGCAAACGGTGGTTTGCTTTGAAAATGTAAAAAATGGTTGGCTATAATAATGCAAAGTGTTTGCTTTGACAATGCAAAAGGTTTGCTTTGAAAATGCACAGGAGTTGCTTTGAAAATGCAAAAGGTTGTATGCTTCGAAAATGCAAAGTTAGGTTTGCATTGAATATGGAAAAGTTAGATTGCTTTGAAAATGCAAACGATTGTTTACAATGAAAATGCAAAAGGTGGTTTGCATTGAAAATGCAAAATGTTTGCTTGGAAAATGCAAAAGGTGGTTTGCTATGAAAATACAAAAGGGGTTTGCATTGAAAATGAAAAAGGTGGTTTGCTTTTAAAATGCAAAAGGTGGTTTGCTATGAAAATACAAAGGGGTTTGCATTGAAAATGAAAAAGGTGGTTTGCTTTGAAAATGGAAAAGGTGGTTCGGTTTGAAAATGCATAAGGATTGGTTTGAAAATGCTAATGTTTTTTTAATGGAAAATTGTTTTGCTTTGAAAATGTAAACGGTGGTTTGCTTTGAAAATGTAAAATGTGGTTTCCTTTGAGCATGTAAACATTGGTTTGCTTTCAAAATGCAAAATGTTTGCTTTAAAATGCAAAGGGGTTGCTATGAAAATGCAAAAAGGGTTTGCTTTGAAAATGTGAAAGGTGGTTTGCTATGAAATTGCAAACGGTGGTTTGCTTTGCAAATGCAAAATGTGGTTCGGTTTGAAAATGCAAATATTGGTTTAGGTAAGAAATGCAAAAGTTGGTTTGGTTTGTAAATGCAAAATGTTTTCTTTGCAAATGCAAAAGGTGGTTTGCTTTGGAAATGCAAAATGTGGTTTGCTTTGAATATGCAAAAGGTGGTTTGCCCTGAAAATGCAAAAGGTGGTTTGCTTTGAAAATGTAAAAGGTGTTTCGGTTTAAAGATGCAAAAGGTTTGGTTTCAAAATGCAAAATGTTTGGTTTTGAAAATACAAAAGGTTTGGTTAATAAATGCAAAAAGTTTGGTTTGGAAATTACGAAAGGTTTGGTTTGAAAATGCAAAAGGTTTGCTTTGAAACTGCAAAAGATAGTTTGCATTGAAAATGCAAAAAAGTCGTTCGGTTTGAAAATGCAAAAGGTTTGGTTTGAAAATGCAAAAGGTGGTTCGGTATGAAAAAGCAAAGCAAAGGGATTCGTTTGGAAGTGCAAAAGATTTCGTTGGAAAATGCAAAACGTTCGGTTTGAAAATGTAAATGGTTTGGTTTGAACATTCAAAAGGTTCGATTTGAAACTGCAAAAGGTGGTTTGCATTGAAAATGCAAAAAAGTCGTTCGGTTTGAAAATGCAAAAGGTTTGGTTTGAAAATGCAAAACGTTTGCTTTGAAAATGCAAACGGTGGTTTGTGTTAGTAATGCAAAAGTTGGTTTTGGCTTTGAAAATGCTGAATATTTGCTTTGAAAATGCAAAAGGTGGTTTGCTATGAAAGTGCAAAAAGTGGTATGCTTTGCAATGCAAAAGGTGGTTTGCTTTGAAAATGCAAAAGGTTCGGTTTCGCAAATGCAAACGTTGGTTTGGATTGAAAATGCAAAAGGTTTGGTTTGAAAATGCAAAAGGCTGGCTTTGAAAATGCAAAAGATGGTATGCATTGAAACTGCAAAAGGTTATTTGCTTTGAAAATGCGAAATGTGGTTTGCTATAAAAATGCAAAAGGTGGTTTGAAAATGCAAACGGTGGTTTGATTTGAAAAAGCAAAAGGTGGTTTGCTTTGAAAATGCAAAACGTTGTTTACTTTGAAAATGCAAAAGGTGGTTTGAAAATGCAAACGTTGGTTTGCTTTGAATATGCAAAACGTGGTTTACTTTGAAAATGCAAGAAGTTGTTTTAAAATGCAAATGGTTTGGTTTAAAAATGCAAAAGGTTGTTTGCTTTGAAAATGCAAAAAGGTGGTATGCTTTGAAAATGCAAAAGGTGGTTTGCTTTGAGAATGCAAAGTGTTTGCTTTGAAAATGCGAATAGGTTGCTTTGAAAATGCAAAAAATTGTTTGCTTTGAAAATGCAAACGGTGGTTTGCTATAAAAATGCAAAAGACGGCTTGCTTTGCAAATGTAAAAATGCGGTTTGGTTTGAAAATACAAATGTTGGTTAGGGTTAGAAATGCAAAAGTTGGTTTGTTTTGAAATTGCAAAATGTTTGCTTTGAAAAAGCAAGAGGAGGTTCGCTTTAAAAATGCAAAAGGTGGTTCGGTATGAAAAAGCAAAAGGATTGGTTTGAAAATGCTAAAGGTTTGGTTTGGAAAATGCAAAACGTTTGGTTTGAAAATGTAAAAGGTTTGGTTTGAAAATGCAAAAGGTTCGCTTTGAAAGTGCAAAAGGTGGTCTGCATTGAAAATGCAAAAAGGTCGTTCGGTTTGAAAATGCAATAGGTTTGGTTTGAAAAAGCAAAACGTTTGCTTTGAAAATGCAAACGGTGATTTGATATTTGTTCTTTTGGGTTAGAAATGCAAAAGTTGGTTTGGTTTGAAATAGCAAAATGTTTGCTTTGAAAATGCATAATGGTTTGCTTTGAAAATGCAAACGGTGGTTTGCTTTCAAAATGCAAACGGTGGTTTGCTTTCAAAATGCAAACGGTGGTTTGCTTTGAAAATGTAAACGGTGGTTTGCTTTGAAAATGCAAAGGTGGTTTGTTTTGAGAATGCAAAAGGTGGTTCAGTTTGAAAAAGCAAAAGGATTGGTTTGAAAATGCTAAATGTTTGGTTTGGAAAATGCAAATATTTTAGTTTGAAAATCTAAAAGGTTTGCTTTGAAAATGCACAAGGTTTCCTTTGAAAATGCAAAAGGTGGTTTGCATTGCAAATGCATCAGTTTGTCTGTTTGAAAATGCAAAAATGTGGTTATGTTTGAAAATGCAAGTGGTGGTTTGGTTTAGAAATGCAAAAGGTGGTATAGTTTGAAAATTGAAAATTTTGGTTAGTTTTGGAAATGAAAATGATGGTTTGGTTTGAAAATGCATAAGGATTGGTTTGAAAATGCAAAAATTCAAAAGGTTCGCTTTGAAAATTCAAAGCGAACCTTTTGAAAAGGTGATAATCTTTCAAAATGCATCAGTTGGTTTGCTTTGAAAATGCAAATGGTGGTTTTCTTTGAAAATGCAAAAGTTGGTTTGCATTGAAAATACAAACGGTGGTTTGCTTTGAAATGCAAATGTGGTTTGGTTTGAGAATGCAAAAGGTGGTTTGCTTTGAAAATGCAAAAAGTGTTGATTTGGGTTAGAAAGGCTAAAGTTGGTTTGGTTTGAAATGCAAAATGTTTGCTTTGAAAATGCAAAAGGATTGCTTTGAAAATACAAAGGGTGGTTTGCTTTGAAAATGCAGAAGTGGTTTTCTTTGAAAATGCTAAAGGCTGTTCATTTGAAAATGCAAAAGGATTGGTTTGAAAATGCAAAAGGTTTGGTTTGGAAAATGCATAAGTTTTCTTTGAAAATGGAAAAGGTGATAATCTTTCAAAATGCATCAGTTGGTTTGGTTTGAAAATGCAAATGGTGGTTTTCTTTGAAAATGCAAAAGTTGGTTTGCATTGAAAATACAAACGGTGGTTTGCTTTGAAATGCAAATGTGGTTTGGTTTGAGAATGCAAAGGGTGGTTTGCTTTGAAAATGCAAAAAGTGTTGATTTGGGTTAGAAATGCATAAGGTGGCTTGGTTTGAAAATGCAAGCCATTGATTTTTAGAATGTTTGCTTTGAAAATATAAAGATTTGCTTTGAAAATGCAAAAGGTGGTTTGTTTTGAAAATGCAAAAGGAGGTTTGTTATGAAAATACAAAAAGATGGTTCGTTTTAAAAATGCAAAAAGGTCGTTCGCTTTCAAAATGCAAAAGGTGGTTTGCTTTGAAAATGCAAAAATGTGGTTTGGTTTGAAAATGCAAATGTTGGTTTGGGTCAGAAAGGCAAATGTTGGTTTGGGTCAGAAAGGCTAAAGTTGGTTTGGTTTGAAATGCAAAATGTTTGCTTTGAAAATGCAAAAGGATTGCTTTGAAAATACAAAGGGTGGTTTGCTTTGAAAATGCAGAAGTGGTTTTCTTTGAAAATGCTAAAGGCTGTTCATTTGAAAATGCAAAAGGATTGGTTTGAAAATGCAAAAGGTTTGGTTTGGAAAATGCATAAGGTGTGGTTTGAAAATGTTAAAGGTTTGGTTTGAACAAGAAAATGGTTTGCTTTGAAAATGCAAAAGGTGCTTTGCATTAAAAATGCAAAAAGGTTTGCTTGGAAAATGCAAAATGTGGTTTGATTTGAATATGCAAACGGTGGTTTGCTTTGAAAATGCAAACGGTGGTTTGCTTTAAAAATGCAAAAGGCTGTTCGTTTTGAAAAAGCAAAAGTATTGGTTTGAAAATGTTAAAAGGTTTCGTTTAAAAAATGCGAAAGGTGGTTTTCTTCAAAAATGAAAAAGGTGGTTTGCTTTGTGCAAAATGTGGTTTGGTTTGATAATGCAAAGGGTGGTTTGCTATGAAAATGTAAAAATGTGGTTTGGTATAAAATGCAATAGGTGGTTTGCTTTGAAAATACAAAAGGTGGTTTGTTTTGAAAATGCTAAAGGTGATTTGCTTATAAAATGCCTTAGGTGGTTTGCGTTTGAAAATGCAAATGGTGGTTTGGTTTAGAAACGCAAACTATGGTTTGGTTTGGAAATGCAACAGGTGGTTTGACTTGGAAATGGAAAAGGTTTACTTTGAAAATGCAAATTGTTGTTTGTTTTGAAAATGGAAATGCTGCATGGTTTGAAAATGCAAAAGGTTTGGTTTTAAAATGGAAAAGGTTTGCTTTGAAAATGGCAAAGGTTTGCTTTGAAAATTCTTAAGGTGGTTTGCTTTATGCAAAAGGCGGTTTGGTTTCAAAACGTAAAAGGCGGTTTGCTATGAAAATTCAAATGGCGGTTTGCTTTCAAAATGCAAAAGGTGGCTTGCTTTGAAAAAACAAAAGGCGGTTTGCTTTGAAAATGCATAATGCAATTTGCTATTAAAACGCAAAAGGCGGTTGTCTTTGAAAATGCAAAAGGTGGCTTGCTTTGGAAAAAACAAAAGGCGGCTTGCTTTGAAAATGCAAAAGGTTTGCTTTGAAAATGCAAAGGGATTTATTTGAATATGGAAAATGTTATTTGCGTTGAAAATGCAAAAGGTTTGGTTTGAAAATGCAAAAGGTTTGGTTTGAAAATGCAAAAGATGTGGTTTGAAAATGCAAAAAGTTTACTTTGAAAATGCAAAACCTGGTTTTCATTGCAAATGCAAAAGGTGGGTTGCTTGGAAAATGCAAAATGCGGTTTGCTATGAAAATGCTAAAGTTGGCTTGCTTTGCAAAAAAGCAAAAGGCGGTCTGCTTTGAAAATGCAAAAGGTGGTTTGCTTTGAAAATACAAATGGTGGTTTTCTTTGAAAATGAAAAAGGTGGTTAGCTTTGAAAATGTGGTTTGCTTTAAAATGCAAAAGGTGGTTTGCTCTGAAAATGCAAAAGGTGCTTTGCTTTGAAAATGTAAAAGGTGCTTTGCTTTCAAAATGCAAAAGGCGGTTTTCTTTGAAAATGCTAAAGGCGGTTTGCTTTGGAAATGTAAAAGGCGCTTGCTTTAAAATGCAAAAGGTGGTTTGCTTTGAAAATGCAAAAGGTGGTTTGCAAAGAATACAAAAGTTTGCTTTGAAAATGCTAAGAGGTAGCGTAGAAAATGTAAACGGTGGTTTGCTATATGGAAAATGTTGTTTGCTTTGAAAATGCAAAAGGTGGTTTGCTTTTAAAAATGCAAAAATGTGGTTTTGTTTGCAAATGCAAATGGTGGTTTGGTTTAGAAGTGCAAATGGTGGTTAGGAAATGCTACAGGTAGTTTTGAAATGCAACAGGTGGTTTCGTTTGGAATTGCAAAAGGTTTACTTTGAAAATGCAAATGGTTGTTTGATTTAAAAATGCAAAAGGTGGTTTGTTTTGAAAATGCTAAAGGTGGTTTGCTTACAAAATGTCTAAGGTGGTTTGCTTAATGCAAAAGGTGGTTTGCTTTGAAAATGCAAAAGGCGGTTTGCTTTGATAATGCAAAAGGTGGTTTGTTCTGTAAATGCAATGGTGGCTTTGTTTGAAATTGCAAATGGTGGTTTCGTCTAGAAATGCAAAATATGGTTTACTTTGAAAATGCAAATGGTGGTTTGGTTTGAAAATGCAAAAGGTTTGCTTTGAAAATGCAACTAGTGGTTTGCTCTGAAAATGCAAAAGGTGGTTTGCTTTGAAAATGCAAATCGTGGTTTGCTCTGAAAATGCAAAAGGTGCTTTGCTTTGAAAATGTAAAAGGTGCTTTGCTTTCAAAATGCAAAAGGCGGTTTTCTTTGAAAATGCTAAAGGCTGTTTGCTTTGGAAATGTAAAAGGCGCTTGCTTTAAAATGCAAAAGGTGGTTTGCTTTGAAAATGCAAAAGGTGGTTTGCAAAGAATGCAAAAGTTTGCTTTGAAAATAGAAACATAGAAAATAGGTGCAGGAGGAGGCCATTCGGCCCTTCGAGTCAGCAACGTCATTCATTGTGATCATGCCTGATCGTCCGCTATC
>JAVHYY010000798.1:25000-32500 GCA_035221665.1 Okamejei kenojei
CATCAGTACTACACAGTGTGTCACACCATCAGTACTACTCCAGATTATGTCACACCATCAGTACCACCACACAGTGTGTCACTCCATCAGTACTACTCCACAGTGTGTCACTCCATCAGTACTATTCCACAGTGTGTCACTCCATCAGTACTACTCCACAGTGTGTCACTCCATCAGTACTATTCCACAGTGTGTCACTCCATCAGTACTACTCCACAGTGTGTCACTCCAGTAGTACCACGGCGAAGTGTGCCACTCCATCATGATTACTCTAAAGTGTTGCGCTCCACTAGTGCCACCATCAATTTTAGCACTTCATTGGTATTACTCCACAGCGTGACTCTACTTGAGTACCACACCACAACGTTTCACCCCATCAGTTACGCACCATAGCGTGTCACCCCATCAGTATTACCCCACAGTGTGTCCCTCCATTAATTCTCCCCCTCAGTTTATCACTATATTAATACAACCCCTAGTGTGTCATTCCATCTGTACTACCACACATTATATTACTCCATCAGTACTACCCCACCCCGTGTGCCAGACCAAAGGTACTACCAGAGTGTCAATCCATCCGTAATTTCCCAAAATGTGTCACTCCATCAGCACTACTCCACCGTTTTTGTGTCTTTTTCAGTACTGCCCCTCAGTGTGTCACTTCATCAGAACTACATTACATGTTACCACTCCTTCCGTGCTACCCCACAAGGGCATTGGAGGGCAAATCACTGGATGGAATTAAGAGAGAGTTGGATAAAGCTCTAAGGGCTAGTGGAGTCAAGGGATATGGGGAGAAGGCAAGCACGCGTTCTTGATAACGGACAATCAGCCACGATCACAATGAATGGTGGTGCTGGCTCGAAGGGCCGAATGGCCTCCTCCTGCATCTATTTTCAATGTTTCTATGTGTCACTCCATCAGTACCTCGCCGAGGTGTGTCACTCCATCAGGAGTACCCAACAGAGTGTCACTCCATCGTTGCTGCCATACATTTGGTCACTTCATACGTACTACTCCGCAGTGTGTCACTCCATCAGTACCTCTCCACAGTGAATCCATCAGCACTACTCCACTGTGTGTCGTTCCCAGTACGACCCCATAGTGCGTCACATCATCAGTACTACCACGTTTGTCACTCAATCAGGACTACTCCACAGTGTGCCACTCCATCAGTGCTATCACAAATTGTGTCACTACATCAGTGAGGGTCCCCAGTATGTCACTCCATCTGTACTTCCCCACAGTGTGTCAGTCCATCAGTAATACACGAAGTGTGTCACTCCATCAGAACTTCCTTACAGTGTGCCATTCCATCAACTCTGTCACACAGTGTCAGTCCATCATCACTATGCCACAGTGTAACGCCGTCAGTCCTATCCCACTGTATGCCACTAAATCAGTAGTCACACACAGTGCGTCACTCGATCAGTACTATTCCGCAGTGTATCACTCCATCTGTACTACTCCACAGTGTGACACTCCATCAGTATTACCCCACAATGTGTTAGTACATCAGTGCTAGCCCACAGTGTGTCAATCCTTGCTTACCACTTCTCAGTGTGTCATTCCATCAGGACTATCCCACAGTGTGTCACTCCATCAGTATTGCCTCACAGCGCATCAATCCATCAGTACTCCCCCTCTGAATGCCATTACGTAAGCACTGTCCCAGATTATGTCACTCCATCAGTACGACCTCGCAGAGAGTCGATTCATCAGTACCACCGCACAGAGCGGCGTTCCATCAGAAACAACCCACAGTGTGCATTTCCTTCAGATATACCCCACAGTGTGTGACCCCTTCTGGACTGTTCCGCAGTGTTTGACCCCTTCAGTACTATTCCACAGTGAGTCACTACATCAGTACTACTGCACAGTGTGCAATTCCATCAGTAATACCACACATTGTGTGACCACTTCAGCGCCACTCCACAGTGTGTAACTCCATCAGTGCTACTACGCAACATGTCACTCTATCCGTTATACCTCACTGTTTGTTATTCCATCAGAAACTCCCCACGATGGGTCACCATCAGAACTAACTGACAGGTTATCATTGCAGCAGTATTATCCCTCAGTATGTCACTCCATCACTACTACAGTCAAAGTGCGTCCCTCCATCAGAAGTACTCCAGAATATGTCATACATCAGTACTACCCCACAGTGTGTCACCCCATCTATACTACTCTACGTCGTGTTGCTCCATCAGCACTAAAACAAACTATGTCACTCCATCAATACAACCAATCAGAGTGTTAGTCCACTAGTACTAGGCCACAGTCTGTCCTTCTATCAGTACTACCCCACAGTGTTTACCTCTATCGGTTCTACCTTCAGTGTATCATTCCATCAGTACTACCCCACAGTGTGTCACATCATCAGTCGTACCCCGACACATGTCACTCCATCAGTGCGACTTCCCTGTAAGCCACTCCATCTGTATTTCCCCACAGTGTGCCAGTCCATCAGTATTAGCCACAATGATTCACTCCATCAGCATTCGCCCACTCTCTGTTACTGCAACGATACTACCGCACAGTGTGTTACTCCATCAGTACCACGCAGATGTGTGTCACTCTACCAGGAATACCCTACAGGGTGGCACTCCATTCGTCCTTCCATATATTTTCTCACATCATCAGCACTATCCACAGCATGATACTACATGAGTACCACGTCACAATGTGTCATTCCATCAGTGATGCACCATAGTGTGTCACTCCATCATTCTCCTCCTCAGTGTGTCACTCCATCAATACGACCCCCAGTGCATCACGCCCTCTGTAAAACCACAGTATATTACTCCATTATTGATAGCGGATGATCAGCCATGATCATATTGAATGGCGCTGCTTGCTCAGAGGGGCGAATGGCCTCCTTCTGCACCTATTTTCTATGTTTCTATGTTTCTCTCTCTGTCGCTCATGCACAGTAGTTAATAAGCCAGACGCAAGCCGCTGGCTGATGAAATGTTCCAGTGTATTTGATGGAATAAAGTTTGATTTCAACATTTTTTATTATTGGGCCGCCGATAAACATGGTGTCAGGAGTGGGATGCGAACCCACGCCTCCCCAAA
Source organism: Okamejei kenojei (assembly GCA_035221665.1). Taxonomy (NCBI): domain Eukaryota; kingdom Metazoa; phylum Chordata; class Chondrichthyes; order Rajiformes; family Rajidae; genus Okamejei; species Okamejei kenojei. The sequence continues at coordinate 28,082 of JAVHYY010000798.1, forward strand.
TGAGAAGTGCCACTACTTCTGGGCAATGATGCATGCCGTAATATGATCATTGTTTTCTTCGGCAAAACATACATTCTAGTTTTCTCGATTCCGTGGCTACAGGCAGTCATCCCATGACAACGCTCAGTATAAACAACACCGATGGTGCCGCTAAAATAGACGCAGGGGCAAGGTGTAACGTAATCCCGCTGGCAGATATCCAAAGAATTCACAACAACGAAACTGTTCTCTGAACATACTCGAAGTTACATCTATTACATAGAAACATAGAAACATAGAAAACAGGTGCAGGAGTAGGCCATTCGGACCTTCGAGCCTGCACCGCCATTCAATATGATCATGGCTGATCATCCAACTCAGTATCCTGTACCTGCCTTCTCTCCATACCCCCTGATCCCTTTAGCCACAAGGGCCACATCTACAGTGGCTTGGAAAAGTATTCATACCCCTTGAACTTTTCCACATTTTGTCACGTTACAACCATAAACGTAAATGTATTTTATTGGGATTTTATGTGATAGACCAACACAAAATGGCGCATAATTGTGAAGAGGAAAGAAAATGATACATGGTTTTCATTTTTTTTACAAATAAAATACTGAAAAGTGTGGCGTGCAAAAGTATTTAGTCCCCTTTACTCTGATACCCCTAAATAAAATCCAGTGCAACCAATTACCGTCAGAAGTCACCAAATTAGTAAATAGAGTCCACTTGTGTGTAATCTAATCTCAGTATAAATACAGCTGTTCTGTGAAGGCCTCAGAGGTTTGTTACAGAACATTAGTGAACAAACAATGTTCCTTGGGCATCATGAAGCCCAAGGAACACACGAGACAGGTCAGGGATAAAGTTGTGGAGAAGTTTAAAGCAGGGTTAGGTTATAAAAAAATATCCCAAGCTTTGAACATCTCACGGAGCACTGTTCAATCCATCATCCGAAAATGGAAAGAGTATGGCAGAACTGCAAACCTACCAAGACATGGCCGTCCACCTAAACTGACAGGCCGGGCAAGGAGAGCATTGATCAGAGAAGCAGCCAAGAGGCCCATGGTAACTCTGGAGGAGCTACAGAGATCCACAGCTCAGGCGGGAGAATCTGTCCACACGCCAACTATTAGTCGTGCACTCCACAAATCAGGCCTTTATGGAAGAGTGGCAAGATGAAAGCCATTGTTGAAACAAAGCCATAAGAAGTCCTGATTGCAGTTTGCCACAAGCCATGTGGGGGACACAGCAAACATGTGGAGGAAGGTCTCTGGTCTGATGAGACCAAAATTGAAGTTTTTGGCATAAATGCAAAACGCTATGCGTGGCGGAAAACTAACACTGCACATCACTCTGAACACACCATCCCCACTGTGAAACATGGTGGTGGCAGCATCATGGTGTTGGGATGCTTTTCTTCAGCAGGGACAGGGAAGCTGGTCAGAGTTGATGGGAAGATGGCTGAAGACAAATACAGGGCAATTTTGGAAGAAAACCTCTTAGAGTCTGCAAAAGACTTGAGACTGGGGCGGAGGTTCACCTTCCAGCAGGACAACGACCCTAAACATACAGCCAGAGCTACAATAGAATGTTTTAGATCAAAGCATATTCATGTGTTAGAATGGCCCAGTCAAAGTCCAGACCTAAATCCAATTGAGAACCTCTGGCAAGACTTGAAAATTGCTGTTCACAGACGCTCTCCATTGAATCTGACTGAGCTTGAGCTATTTTGCAAAGAAGAATGGGCAAACATTTCAGTCTCTAGATGTGCAAAGCTGGTAGAGACATACCCCAAAAGACTTGCAGCTGTAATTGCAGCGAAAGGTGGTTCTACAAAGTATTGACTCAGGGGGGCTGAATACTTTTGCACGCCACACTTTTCAGTTTTTTATTTGTAATAAAATTTGGAAACCATGTATCATTTTCCTTCCACTTCACAATTATACACCACTTTGTGTTGGTCTATCACATAAAATCCCAATAAAATACATTTACGTTTGTGGTTGTAACGTGACAAAATGTGGAAAAGTTCAAGGGGTATGAATACTTTTGCAAGCCACTGTAACTCCCTCTTAAATATAGCCAATGAACTGACCTCAACTACCTTCTGTGGCAGAGAATTCCAGAGGCTCACCACTCTCTGTGTGAAAAATGTTTTCCTCATCTATGTCCTAAAGGAAATCCCCCTCATCCTTAGACTGTGACCCTTTGTTCTGGACCTCCCCAACATCGGGAACAATCTTCCTCAATCTAGCCTATCCAGCCCCTTAAGAATTTTGTAAGTTTTTATAAGATCCCCCCTCAGCGAGTACAAGCCAAGTATACCCAGTCTTTCCTCATATCAGTCCTGACATCCCAGGAATCAGTCCGATGAACCTTTTCTGTATCCCCTCCTTGGCAAGAACGTCTTTTCTCAGATTTGCAGACCAAAACTGTACGCAATACTCCAGGTGTGGTCTCACCAAGACCCTGTACAGCTGCAGTAGAACCTCCCTGCTCCTATAGTCAAATCAATTCGCTATGAATGCTAACATACCATTTGCTTTCTTCACTGCCTGCTGCACCGGCATGCCTACTTTCAATGATTGGTGTACCATGACACCCGTGTTTCGTTGCATCTCCCCTTTTGCTAATATTGGTGGGGGTCGGGGTAGGGGGTTGCAACCAATGGATACGGTAACACTACAACGCCTTCTGGAACTACAGAGATATGACATCAGACTAACCGACAAACGCGGTAAGGACATGCACCTAACTGACACCCTCTCACGGGCACCTTGCCCAACCTGCGAAAAACACCTGTCTGGTGATGAACATGAGTGGTACATGGTTATGATGGTCTCCTGCCTCCCATCTGCCGGTTTAGACATCCGAGTATCGCAAACAGTTCCAGACAAAAAGCTATAATCGCTGGACACTGTCAACCGCCGCGGGTGGCCAGTTAAACAGCACCACCTGCCGCAAGCTGTCCGCCCATTTTTTCCTCTCCGTGATGAACTGATCATTCAGGACGGCGTGATAATGAAAGGACACAATATAGTCATCCCGACATCTCTTCACAGCAAGTACTTTGACATTGTACATGCGGGCCATCCCGCTGCATGACTAACCTTCCAACATGCAAAAGGAATGCAGTTCTGGCCTGACATGGCTGATTACATTCTAGAGAAGGTTGCTGCCTGCCCGCTCTGCAATGGCTTGACACCGCACCAGCAGAAACATCCACTCCTCCCGCACCCCACGCCGGACTTACCCTGGTCCACAGTAGCAGCCGACATATTTGAGTGGCACGGCTAACAATACCTGGTTGTATTTGATTCCGACTCAGGATGGTTTGAAATCGACCTGCTCAGTGGCCCGACTCAGCCATGGTCATTCAGAAACTAACTCACCACTTCTCTGTCCACGGATCCCCCGAAAGCTGATCTCAGACAGTGGAACTCAATTCTCCAGTCAGCTCTTCAGGAATTTGGCGAAAAACTGGAACTTTCACCACGTTACCAACAGCCCCGCGTACCCACAGTCCAACGGCCTGGCTGAACGCGCGGTAAAAAGTGCAAAGGAACTAATGGAACACTCACACAGCGCCGGCTCTGATGTTTATCTCGACTTCCTCAACCTCCGAACCATTGTCCGCGACTCTGTCCTCGGATCTGCAGTTCATGTCACGTTGAACTCGCTCCACTCTGCCTATGGCAAAACAACTACTAGAACCACAAGTTCGTGCGCCGTCAGTTATCCAATCCCAGCTCCAACGCCGACACAACATACAAAAAAATTAATACGATGAAGCCAGCTCTCCACTTCAACCGCTCAACAAGGGACAGGTTGGCTGCTTGAGACACTCCGAGGTTACAACCGCCTCGGTGTCATTCTGGGGTCCACCGGAGAACCACTCGTACCTGGTCATTATTGACAACGGCATTGATCGGCGAACCTGCCAAAACCTGCTTCCGGTTAATGAACCGGCACCTCCACGTCCTTACCCGGACCAGCTTCCCTCACGCTCTGCGAATGCTGCTCCAGCAATTCCTCTGTCCCTGCCTTCCCCGGTGCCCCAATCTCCGCCGGTGGCTTCTCCTCAGCGTTCACCAGATAAGAGACTTGCTTCTCTCAGCGAAGGGTGAGGTGTCTGCCGCAGCTCATTATCCTACACGTGTAGGTCGTGTCTGCAAGCCAAAGCCGCTAATTGGAAAATGTTCTGGCTGTACCTGAACTGTGCATGACCTGTTTCGTTTCATATGCTCTCATATGCAGTAAAATATTACATGCCGCACCTTATACTGGTGCTTTATATTTGCTCCACTAACTATTATATATGCTTTACTTCTTTCGGAGGAAGGATGTAGATTAACCCTTATTAATCCATGCCAGTTATAACCTTCACTACATATATATATGCATGCCACCCTTTACATGGTATTACGGTACCTG
>JAVHYY010000798.1:37500-41816 GCA_035221665.1 Okamejei kenojei
ATGTTTCTTTTCTATAAGATTTCTCCTCCCCCCCCACATCCTTCTAAACTCCAATGAATACAAGCCTAGTCATTTCAATCCTTCCTCAATATGACAGTCCCCCATCCCCAGGGGCCAATTTTTCGTTCGTGAAACCCAACGCTGCACAGCCTCAAACACAAGGATGTCCTTCCTCAACTTAGGAGGCCAAAACAGTACACAATACTCCATAGTGGTCTCAACCAGAGCCCTATAACAACTGCAAAAGAACCTCTTTACCTCCTGTACCTGAAATCCTCTTGCTATGAAGGCCAACATTCCATCAGCTTTCCCACACCTGCCTGCTGTACCCCTGCAACTCCAACTTTCAGTGACCGGTGTACAAGGACACCCAGGTCTCGCTGTACCTCCCCCTTACCTAACCTAACCCCATTGTAAATAAATAAATCTCTGCCCCCTTGTTTTGCCGGCAAAAGTGTATAACCTCACATTTATGCTATAATATACTGCATCTGCCACGCATCTTCCCACTTCACATCAACCTGTCACCAGGTCTCCCTGCAAACCTCCTAAACACCTCTTTCACAGTCACATACCACCCAGCTTGTGTCATCCGCATACGTCCCTAGTTTTGGGGAGAGAAGAGGGGTAGAGAGAAGGGGAGAGAGCTCGAGAGAAAAATGGGGAGAGAGAGGGGGGAAGAGAGAGGAGGGGGAGAGAAAAGGGAGAGTGGGAGAAAGGAAGGGTAAGAGAGAGAGAGAAAGAGAGCGAGAGAGGGAGAGAGTAGAGAGATGGGAATAGAGGGGAGATGGGGAGAGGGAGAGGTGGGGGGGTGGGAGAGAGAGGAGAGAGAGAAGAGAGAGAGAGAGAGAGAGAGAGAGAGAGAGAGAGAGAGAGAGAGAGAGCATCGAGGATAGGAGGAGCGAGGAATAGAGCGGCGAGAGAGAGGGAAGAGAGATCAGGGGATGGAGATAGAAGGTATTAGCGGGTGTAAGAGTGAACGCGTGCCGGTGAGAGGTGGGGGAGGGGGAGAGAGAGGGTAGGGTGAGGAACATAGAGAGAGAGCTAGAAGGGGTAGAGAGATATGTTGTTCTGGTGGTCCTCTCTCGTGTGCGCCCTCTCTTGGTAGGTGCAAATCCCCCTGATGTGTGTGTGTCTCGCCCTCTTGCTGCTCCGGTTCTCGTGATTAGGCCGCTCCCTCTCTGGATTAGCTATCGCTCTTGTTGATCCCTTGTCTCTCGTTCACGACGTCTCTTGCGCGACTCCTTTTTCTCTCATTTCCCCAGGTCGAGAGTGCTCCCCAACGCTGGACTTTGCCTTTTCTCCCTCCCCCGTTTGTGGCTTTACGCGTTGGTTTCGGGCTTAACTCTTTCCCTCCTATACGCCTCTCTTTGTCTTCTTTTCGTTTTGTTATTCTTCTTGCTCCTCTCTGTTTTAATTTCTGCCTTTATCCACCTTCTTCTTGTGCGGGGCTTGCTTGAATTGCTTCAATTTTTCCTTACTTATCCCCCTCTTGACCTCCTTCACTTGTTCCCCGTTCCGTTAACCTTAGCCCCTCGTTCCGTTTTCCCCGTTATTTGTCCTTATTCTGTTCCATGGCGCTCTTTATGGTGGTCTGCATTCTCCTCCTATTCTGTCTGCTTTCTCGTCGTCTCCTTTCACGTTGTCTTTAGTCTCTTTTCCATCCCACGCTTTTCCTTCCTTTCTGTAGTAACCTTGCTTCTCCTCCCTTTTTCCTTTTCTCATCCTTTGACTTCTCTTACTCATTTCCTTTCTTCTCCCCTACACTATTTTTGTTTTATTTTTTTTATCCCTGTATTTTGTGCTTACTATCCTCTGCAGTTTTTGAGCGTAGGCGGGGGGCTCCAGTGGGCAGCGAAGAGAGGAAGAAGGAAAGGAGGTCACCGGTACGGTTTGCTCTTTCCGCTCTCTTGCATAGTATCTCTCCACTCCTGCCCCACACAAGTCAAAACCAAGCTTGGTTATTCCACAAGAACAAACTGCTCAGCCCTTCTCTCCAGGCACCCCAAACCATTGTTTGCTCATCTCCCTTCGCCGCCTTTCTTGCTCTCGCTTCCTTCGGTGCTTCCTTTGGCTTGTCGTGTTCTTGGCTGCTTGTTCCTCTGAAGTTTTGTGTGCCAAAAATTTCGCCGTTCTGTTCTTCTTCTTTCTGGCTGGTTGGAAGGGGTGGAGAGGTGTGGGGGGGTTGTGGGTAGGGTTTGGTGCTGTGAGTGTGTTGATTTTTGTTTTGGTCTAGTTGGGGGGGGGGTGTATAGGCTGTGTGGTTTTGTGATTCTCAGTGTGTTTCTCTTTTCGCGTGATTTTTCCTTTTTGGGTTCTCTTCTTTTCATGTGTTTTTTTTTCTTTTCTTTTCTTCGAGCTCTTTTCTTTTTTTTTTTCTCGCTATTTGTTCGTTTTATTGTTATTTTTTTGTCTTTGTTCTGTCTCGCACATTTTTTCCATCTTTTTTTAATCCTTCTTTTTTTACTTTCTTTTGTCTTTTACTTTTTCTTTTTCGTTTTTCCTTTCTCCTTTCTTGCGTTTTCTTTTACCCATTCTCCGTTCTTTTCCTTTCTTTTTCTTGTCTTTATTTTCTTTTTTTTTCCTCTTTCTGTTTTCTATTTTCTTTCTTATATGCTCTTGTTTACTTCTCTTGACTTTATCACTTTTTCTCTCCTTATTCGCCCTTTTCCCCGATTTTCGCGCTTCCCTCTCCCGTTCTACCTCTCATTCTCCCTCTTCTTTTCCTCCGTTCTGCTCGTCTCTTTTTGTGTTGTTTTCTGTCTTTTGTTTTCTTCTATTTTTTTTTTTTTACTTTTCTTTTCTTTTGTATCTCCTTTTTTTATTTTTTTTTTTTTTGTTGTCTTTCTCTCTTTCTTTCAGTTCCCTTTGTTTTTATTTCGTTCAATCTCGCTTTTTTTTATTCTTTCGTTTTGGTTTTGTTTTTTGTTTTCCCTGTTCTCTGTTCGCGACTTGAGATTTTGCCCCTCAGGCTTTTTTTTGTCCTTTTTTAGTTTTTTTTTTCCTTTGCACCTTCTTTATTTCTTTTTATCCACCTGCTTTTCTTTTTTGTCTTCGTCGTTACTATCCCTTTCCTGTTGTCTTTATTGTTTTTCTTTTTCGTTTTTTCCTATCTTTTGAATTTCTGTGGTTTATTTGATCGTTCTTTTTTTTTTTTTTTGTATTTATCCGTTTTTCTTTTTCTTTTGGTCTTATTTTTTTTTCCATCCTCCCCCCTCTTCTTTCCTCCTCTTCCCGCCTCTGTGTCTTCTCTCATTCTTTGGAACCCTCTTTTCTCTCTTTCTTAATCCCTCTCTTTCCCTTCTCTACTTTCTGTTTTTCGCATCTCTTTACCCGCTCCCGTCTCTACGCGCTTCGCTCCCTCCCCCTTTCTTCCCCCCCCCCCAACTTCTCCTTCTTTGCCCTCTTTCTCTCCCCTGCTTTTGTCACTCTCTTATGTTCGGCTCCTTTCTCTTTGTCATATTGTTTCTACCCTTTTATCTCTTCTGATTTTTTTTCAACTCTCTTCAATTTTTTGTTTCCATTCTCTCTCTCCTTTTTTTACTCGCCTCAATCCTCCTACCCCCCTTGCTTGTCCTCTTCCTCTTTTTTTTGTTTCCCCCTTTCGTAGTCCTCTGGCTGTGTTGGTTCCACCGCCTCTCCCAGTCTCCCTCTCTTTATTCATTCACTCTCTCGTCGTTTCCACCTACCTTCTCGGTGTCTGCCCCCTCGCTTCCCTTTAATTGTTGACAATCTGGGTGCTCCTCATTGACCTGTCTCCTGTGTTACTTTCAATCTCTTCTCTCGCTCTCATGTGCCCTTTTTGGTTTTTTTTTTTGGTTTTTTCTTTAATTGTAGTTTGCACGTTAGTATCGTGCAGCTACCCATTGCCACGAACATATGGCTGATCCTTCTTGTTATCCTGCTTCTCTCTTCTCCCTCTTGGTGCCTTTCTCTTTTTGTTTTTCTCGCAACCCGCAGCGTGTCTGGCCCTCTTTTGTTTTTTCTCGCTCTTCTCTCTCTCCCTTGTCACCTCGTCTTCTCCTTCTTTTATTCCTCTCCCTTTTTCTGCTATCTTTTCTCCCCCCTCTCTTCTCTCTTTATTTTCCTCGCGTTCTTTTGCCTCATTCGCCTGCGTTATCCCCCTGCCCTCCCCCCCTCTCTTCTTCTCTGATTCGCTCTCCTTCCATCTCTCTCTTTTGTTATTGTTTTCTCTTCGCGCGCCTCTTTTCCACACTCTTTTCTCTCTCACCCCCATTCTCATTCCTCGCTCTCTCTTTTCTCTTTCTCTCTTGTGTCCAGTGCGGGCTCTCATCGCTATCCTTTCCCTTTTTGTT
>JAVHYY010000799.1:0-76612 GCA_035221665.1 Okamejei kenojei
CCCCCCCCCCCCCCCCCCCCCCCCCCCCCCCCCCCCCTATTTTCAAAGGTATTAGTGGGGTTAGAGGGGATTAGTGGGGCTTAGAGTGTTTTGAGAGGTTTTCGATGGGTTTATGGGTTTAGAGGGGTTTAGGGGATGTTAGAGTGGGTTAGAGGGGATTTAGATGGGTTTGATGAAATTCAGAGGGGTGTTTAAAATGGTTTCAAGAGGGGATCAGGTGGTTTAGAGATGTTTGAGGTGGGTTTAGAGGGATAAGAACGGGTTTATGTGGCTTTGGAAGGAGTATGAGGGGTTTAGAAGTAATTCAGGATGGGTTTAGATGTGTTTATATGGGGTTATAGAGGGTTCTAGAGGGTTCTTTGCCGGGGTTTAGTGGGGTGTAGGAGTGGTATATAGAGGTTTAGAGGGGTTTATAGGGTTTCAGCGTGTAAGTGGGGTTAAAGATTCTTGCTTTCTTTTTGAGTCGATATTTGACATGGTATTGTATATTATGCTTGCCATTTCACTTATGTTTATTCTGGTTGCATAGTGTTCCAAGGTCATTTTGTATTTGTCACAATCTATGAATAAATAAACGAGGGGGTCCAACGCACCAACCTTAATGTACGATGATGATAGGTGGTATATGGTAATAGCTTCGACATTTTGCTGTCACATAACTTTGTATTCATTGGATTATGTTTTTAAGGTTAATTAACAATTGTCATAAAACTATAACAAGTGGGGAGGGCGGGGGTTTGGGATTGGTGTGGTGGGTGGTTGGGTCAATGAGAGGCCTCTTGATATGTTATGTCTGGTGCTGTATGTATATGTTTGACCCCCTGGGATACGAAGATGGACTGTCCATCTCAAGGGGTTAATCATGAACAAACAGGTTTGAACTTGTTTGAAAAGGGTTTCAGATGGGATTAGTGGGGTCAGAGGGGTTTTGATGGTGTTCAGATGGGTTTAGATTATGTTTAGAAGTGTTTTTAGGGGCTTTAGAGGTGTTTTACGTGTGGTTTGGGGAGGTTTCGAGCGGTTTTGAGGGTCTACTTGGGGTTGTTTACAGGCGTTTGGAGGGGTTTAGGAGGGGTTACAGTGGATTTACCGGGGTTTTGGGGTGGCCAGAGGAGTTTGATAGATTTGTAGGACGTTATATTGGTTAGATGGGCTTAGAGTTGACGTTGGGGTGTTTAGAGGGTTTATATGGTTCTTTAGAGGGATTAGATGGGGTTAGAAGGGTGGTTTTAAGCGTTTTGAGGGGTTTGGTGGGGCGTTTAGTGGGGTTTCGAGGGGGTTTAGGGGGTTTAGATGCTTAGAGGGGTTCTTAGGGTGTCAGATGTAGATGGGATTTGTGGATTTAGGAGGGAATTAGAGGGGTTTAGTGGGTTTAGAGGGGTGTAGATAGTTTCTTCAGCGGGGTTGGTTTAGAGGCGTTTAGAGGGGTTTTTAGAGGGGTTTAGATGTGCTTAGTGCATCATGGGAGTTTAGTTATATTTAGAGGGGTTAGAAGGAGGTGTAGGGGAGCTTAGAGGGGTGTAGACGGGTTGACAGTAGTTTAATTACAGGGTTTAAAGGAGTTTGAGTAGATTCGAGGTGGTTAGGGGGTTTAGATGAGTTTAGCGGAGGTTCTAGAGGGGTTTGGGGGGGATTAACAAGGGTTAGAGTCGGTTTTATTAGATGGGGTTGGAGGAGTTATAGAGGGATTTAGAAGTGGTTCCGATGGGTTATGTGTGTTTATAGGGGGTACAGAGGGATTTTTGAGGGGATTTTTAACGGTGGGGTTAGAGGGGTTTAGGGGCATGTTGGGGTTTAATACGGTTTTGAGGATTCAGATTTTTTTGAAAGGGTTTGAATGGGGGTTTTTTTAGAATGGTGTTTTGAGTGGTTAAAGAGGGCTTTTGTAGTTTAGAGCGGTTTTGAGTGGTTTAGAACGTTAATGGGCCATTAGAGGTGGTTTGGAGGGTTTTAGATGGGTGTGAAGGGGGATTAAATGGGTTGTAGCGGGATTTTACAGAGGTTTATAGGGGTTTAGGGTTTAGAGTTGATTTAGGGGTGGTTTTAGAGGGTATTGGGGGTTAGACGGGCTGTAGAGGCATTTGATGTGGGTGGGTTTGGTTGGGGTTAAAGAGGGGTTTTTAGAGGGGGTGTAGAGGATTTATAAACGTGTTTAGAGGGGTTCTGATGGTGGTAGACCTGATTAGATGGGCTTAGAGTGTTTAGAGGGGGTTCGATCGGTTTATAGGGGTGGTTTAGAGGGGTTGGATGTCTTTAGGGGGGTTTTCAGTGGTTTATGGGGGTTTAGAGAGGTTTACGTGGTTTACAGGGGTTTGGAGGGGGATATTAGAGGGGGGTAGGGCGGTTTCAGAGGGGTTTACAAGGGGAGTTAAATGAGGGTTAGGGGGGGGTTAGAGGGGTTAGAGAGGTTTTGGTTTTGGGAATTCAGAGAGGGTTTAGAAGGGGTTTTTATGAATGGGTTTAGAAGGGTTTAGTGGTAGATTATATGGATTGAGAGGTGATTCGAATGGGAGTTTAAATGGTTGGTGGAGGATAAAAGGGGTATTGACGTGGTTCAGATCGGTTTTAGATGAGTGTATAAGGGGTTGGAGGGTGTTAGAGGGGCTTTACAAGGGTTATATTTGTTTAGTGGGAGGTGGGGTTCGAACGGTCTTGAGGGATTCCGATGGGGTTTAATGGGGTCATCAGAATGTTTAGAGCGGGTTTTTAGAGGGGTATAGCGTTGGGGCTGGTGGTTCAGAGGATTTTAGAGTTGTTTAGAAGTCATTGAGAGTGGTTTGGATGGGTTTGGGGGGTTTTATGTGGTTTGGGGCGTGTTTAGAGGGGCCCGTTGAGGGTTTCAGATTTGTTTGGAAGTGGTTGGGAGGGGGTTTAGTGGGGCTGACAGGGGTTTTTAGGTGGGTTTTAGGGACGTGCATTAGGGTTAGGGTTAGGGTTTAGGGTTTTAGAGGTTTTTTTAGATGCGGTTTTAGAGGGATTTTATAGGGGGTGTAGAGGGGTTTTAGTGGTTTAAGGGTATTTTGAGGGGATTAGATGGGTTTTAGAGGGGGCTAGGGGATTTAGCGAAGTTTCAGATGGGATACTAGAGGGTTTTTCCAGGGTGTAGATGGGATTTGGAGTTATTTTCGAAGGCTTTTAGAGGGTTAGGTGGTGTTAGAATGATCTTGAGGCGTTAGGGAGGGAGTTAAAATGAGTTTTTAGATGGTTTGGAGGGGTTTAGAAGTGGTTTCAGTTGGGAAAGATGGGTTTATTTATAGGACGTTATGAGGGTTTTAGAGAGGCTCTAAACGGTTTAGAGGGGTTTAGGGGAGGTTCGGTTTTAGACGGTTCTGGAGGATCAAAGGGGTTTTATATGTTGTTTTGAGGGAATTGAGCGGTTTAGAGGGGTTCCAGTGGGTTTTGGGTTTTTAGAGGGTGTTTAGAGTGGGTAGAGGGTTTTAGAGTTATTTATTTATTTTTGGGGGGAAAAAGGTGGTTTATGGGGAATTTAGAGGTGGTTTGAGGGGTTTTAGAGGGGACTGGCGGGTGTTAGAGGGGCATAGAGGATTTTAGAGGGTTTGCAGTGGATTTCAGGGAGGTTTAGAGCGTTTGACGGATTTAGAGGTGGCTTTGTGTGGGGCTTAGAGGGGTATAGGAGTTTTAGAGGGGTTAGAAAGGGATTACAGTGTTTTCGGAAGGGTTTAGAGGGGTAGTAGATGGATTTATATGAGGCTTATTGGGGGTTAGATGGGGTTTAGCGTTATTTTAGGGGGGTTGTAGAGGGTTATGGGGGTTTCGATGGATTAGATTGGATTAGAAGTACGTGTTTTAGAGGCGGTTTGTGGGATTTAGAGGTGTTTTGTGGGTCAGTGGGGTTCGATTTGTTTAGAGGGGGGGTTAGAAGGTTTAGAGGGTGTTTATAATGTGGTTTGATGGCGTTTAGAGAGGATTTAGGATACGTTCTGAGGGATTTTGTAGAGGGATTTAGTGGGTTTAGTGGGGAGACTCGAGGGGCTTAGAATGTGTGGATGGGTTTAGACGGTGTAGGGGAGATTAAGGTGTGTTTAGAGTGTTTAGAGGGGTTTAGAGGGGTTTAGAGATCTAGAGGGGGTTTGTTGGAGGTGTTTTAGGGGGTTTAGATTGTGTATAGGGGGTTTTTAGAGTGGGTTTAGAAAATAGAATTATAGAAAATTAGGTGCAGGAGTAGGCCATTCGCCATGCGAGCCTGCACGCCATTCAATATGATCATCGATGATCATCAAAACTCAGTATCCCGTACCTGCTTCTCTCCATCCCTCTGATCCCCTTTGCCCACAAGGGCCACATCCTATACTCACTCTTAAATATAGCAATGAGCTGGCCTCAAATACCCTCTGTGGCAGAGTTCAGAGACTCACACTCTCTGTGTGAAAAAAGTATTTCTTCTCGGTCTTAAAGGATTTCCCCTTATCCTTAAGCTGATGGACCCCTAGTACTGGGACTGCCCAACATCGGAACAAGCTTCTGCATTGGCTGTCCAAACCCTTAAGAATTTGTAAGTTTCTATAAGATCCCCTCTCAAACTCTACATTCCAGAGAGTATATTCACCGAGTTTATCCAGTCTTTTCTTCATACGGCAGTCCTGACATCCCGGAATCAGTCTGGTGAACCTTCTCTGCACTCCCTCTTTGGGCAATAATGTCCTTCCTCAAGATTTGGAGACCTAAACTGTACGCTATTACTCCAGAGGTGTGGTCTTCCAAGACCTGTACAATGAAGTAACTCCCTGTCCTGTTACTCAAATCCTTTTGCTGATGAAAGCTAAACATCATTCGCTTTTTTCACTGACTGCTGCACTGCATGCCTATTTCAATGACTGTGTACCATGACACCAGGTCTCGCTGGCCTCTCCCCTTTTCTAATCGGCCACATTTAATTAATAGTCTGCTTTCTGTTTTTATGCCCCAAAGTGGATAACCTCATTTATCCACATTATACTGCATTTGCCAAACATTTACACTCACCCAGCCTAGTCAAGTCACCTTGCCGTCTCCTAGCATCCTTCCTCACAGCGAAACACTGGCCCCCAGGCTTAGTTGTCATCCGCATAAACTTGGAGATAATCCTGCAATTCCCTCATCAGATCATTATATATAATTGTTAACAGTCTGGGTCCCAGACTGAGCCCTGCGGTACCCCATAGTTACTGCTGCCTTGTGGAAAAGGACCCGTTTACTCCTACTCTTTGCTTCTGTTTGCCAGCCAGTTCTCTTCCACATTCAATACTGAACCCCTATTACCGTAAGCTTTAAGGCTTCGTATACTAATCTTTATGTGGGACCTTGTCGAAAGCCTTCTGGAAGCCAGATATACCACATCCACTGGTTCTCCCTTATCCACGTTAGGTAACATCCTCCGAAAAATTCCACAAGATTCGTCAGGACATGATTATTTACCTTTTGTAAATCCTTGCTGACTTTTCCAATATTTCACCATTTCCAAATGTGCTGGCTATCCCATTCTTTAGAACTGACTCTAAGCCCCCCCAGGTTGTTTTTTTTTTTTTCCCCACTACCGATGTAGGACTAACTGGTCGGTGTAATTCCCCGTTTCCCATTTCCTCCTTCTTAAAAAGAGGTGTACATTTGCTCACCCGCCAGATCTCAGGTATACTCCAGAATCTAAAGTGTTTTGAAAGATTTCACTAATGCATCCACTATTTCCTGAGCTACTTCCTTAAGTAACTCTGGGATGCAGCCTATCTGGCCTGGGGAATATTATCGCCTCTTTTATCTATTCAATTTACCCAACACCACTTCCCGACTGACCTGGATTTCACTCAATTCCTCCTTTAACCCACAGTCCCCTGCTATTTCAGGCAGATTATTTATGTCTTCCTTAGTGAAGACGGAACCAAAGTAGTTATTCAATTGGTCCGCCATATCCTTGTTCCCCATGATCAACTCACCTGTTTCTGACTGCAAGGGACCTACAGGGGATTAGATAGGGTTTAGAGGGGTCTGAGCGTTGTAGGGGTTTAACGGGGGTTTAGCGGTGTTAAAGGGGGTTTAGAGAGGTTTTGAGGAATGCAGAGGGAGTTTAGATGGGTTTAGAATGCTTTGGATGGGTTTAAAGGTGGTTTGGAGGGCTTCAGGGAGGATTCGAATGGTTTATGATGGAGGACTATAGAGGGGTTTAGATAGTGTTCAGAACTGGTTTTAGATGTGTGTACAGGGAGAGTATAGAGGGTTTTAGAGGGGCTTTACATGGGTTTTGAGGGTTTCAGGGGATTGTTCGGTTTAGTACGGTTTTAAGGGATTCAGATTGGACTAATGGGTTTGGAGTGATTGAGAGCGGGGTTAGCGAGTTTAGAGTGGTTTAGAGGGGGTTTAGAGCTTATTTAAAAGGCGTTAGATGGGTTTAGAGGGTTTTAGATGGGTGTAGATGGGTGTAGAGGGTATCTAGATGGCTTTAGAATGTTTTACAGTCGTTTTAGGGATTTAGAGTGGGTTTAGATGGATGTAGATGGATTTATAGGAGGTTTATGAGGGTTTCGATGGATGTAGAGTTGATTTAGAGGGGTTTGGAGTGGTTTATATTGGGGTTAGAAGTATTAGATGGGGCTAGAAGTGTTTTGGATGCGTTTTCTGCGATTTATAGGTGGGTTTAGTGGAGTTTAGAGGGGTTTAGAGGGGTTTATAGGGTGTTTAGATGGTTTATAGGGAGTTTATAGGGGTTTAGAGGTGTTGTAGATAGGGTTTGGGGGTTTTGAACGTTGTAGAGCGGATTTAGTGGGGTTTAGAGGGGATTAGAGGGGCTTAGAGTGTTTAGAGGGGTTTTGAGGGGTGTATGGGTGTTTAGAGGGGTTTAGAGGGGTTTACTGTGGTTTACAAGGGTTTATATGGGGGTTAGTGGAGGTTAGAGTGGGTTTAGAGGGGTTTGACGTATTCAGAGGGGGTTTAGATTGGTTTAGAGGGGGTTAGAATAGGTTAAGATGTGTTTGGAAAAGTATAGAGGGGTTTGGAAGTAGTTCATATGGGTTTGGATGTGTTTATAGTGGGAATACATAGTTTTTAGAGGGATTTACGGGGTTTTAGGTTTAGGTGAGTTTAGCGAGGGTTTAGAGTGGTTTAGAGGGTTTTATAGGGGTGTAGAGGGGTGTAGAGGGGTGAGTGAGTTAAAAGGTATTCAGAGGGGATCAGAAGGATTTTAGATGGGTTCAGGTGCGTTTAGATTGGTTTGGATAATGTTCAGAGTAGTTTAGAATGTTTTAGAGTTGTTTTTCGTGGGTGTTTAGAGGAGGTTTCTAGGGGTTTGGGGGGGTTACTTGTCGTTTGGAAGGTTTTAGAGGGTTTTAGAAGCGTTTACAGTGATTTCCATTGGTTTAGAGGTGGTTTAGAGGGGTTTAGATGGATTTGTAGGTAGGTTTATTAGGGTTTTAGATGGGCTTAGATGAGTTTATTTAGGGGGTTTAGAGGGGTTACTATGGAGTTAGAGGGATTAGATGGGGTTAGAAGGTTTTAGATGCGTTTTGATGGATGTAGAAGGCGTTTAGTGGGGTTAAGAGGGGGGTTAAGAGGGAGTTTAGAGGGGGGCTTAGAGGGGTTTAGAGGGGTTTAGAGGGATGTAGAAGCGATTTAGTGGGTTTACTGCGTATTAGAGGGTTTAGCGGGTTTAAATAAAAAAAACAGGTGTTTAGAGGGGTTTGGATGTGCCCAGAGGTGTATAGAGGGGTTTAGGGGGGGTTAGAGGGGTTTAGAGTGTTTTGACAGTGGTTTACAGGGGGTTTAAAGGTGGGTTAGAGTGGGTTCGATGGTGTTTAGGGGATTTAGAGGAGTTATAGGGGTTTAGATGAGTTTAGAGAAGTTATAATGTGCTTAGATAGGTTTGGAGGAGTATAGAGGGATTTAAAAGTGTTCAGATTTGTGTTTATAGGGGGTATAGATGGTTTTAGAGGGGATTTGCCGGGTTTAGATGGGTTTATTATAGGGAGGTTGCGGTTTAGAACTGTTTTGAGGAATTCAGTTGAGGTTTAATGGGGTTTAGAGGGATTTAGAGCGGGTTCAGAGGGGTTTTGAGTTACAGTGGGGTTTAGAGTGGTTTAGAAGGTACTTACAAGGAATTAGAGGGGTTTTGAGGGTTTTAGAGGGGTTTAATGGGGTTAGACGTTGTTCAGAGGGATTTAGAGGAGTTTAGAGTGTTTTACATGGGTTTAGATGGGTTTACAGGGTATCTAGAGGGGGTTATAATGGTTTCCAGTCGTTTTTAGGGGATTAGAGTGGGTCTAGATGGGTGTAGATTGATTTATACGAGGTGTATAGAGGTTTCGATAAGTTGATTTAGGGTGGTTTGGAGGGGTTCATATGGGGTTTTAGAGGGGATTTGATGGGACTAGACAGGGTTTGGAGGCGTTTTGTGCGATTTAGAGCGGGGTTTAGTGGGGTTTAGAATGGGTTACATGTGTTTATAGGGGGATTACATGGGGTTTCGAGGGGTTTAGATGGGGTTTAGAGGGGTTCTGGGGGTTCAAAGGGGTTTAGTGGGGTTTACCTGGGTTTAAGGGGGTTTAGAGTGGGTTCGAATGGGTTTAGAGGGGTTTAGAGGGATTTAGAGGAGTTTTAGAGATATTTAACGGGATTTACAGCTGGCTAGGAGGGATTTAGTGTGGTATAGAGGAATTTAGAGTGATTTATAGGAGGTTTATAGGGGTTTAGATGGGTTTAGAGTAGATTGTGTTTACAAGGGTTTTGACTGCTTTGGAGTTGGTTTAGAGGGGTTTAGAGGGGTTTAGAGATGTTTTAGACGTTTTGTGAGGGATGAAGGGGATTTAGTGGGGTTCAGAGGTGATTAGAGGGGCTGAGAGGGGTTTAGAGGGTGTTAGACGGGTTTAGATGGGTTTAGGGTACACAAAAAGCTGGAGAAACTCAGCGGGTGCAGCAGCATCTAAGGAGCGAAGGAGATAGGCGACGTGTCGGATCCAGACCCTTTTTCAGACTGGTCAGGGATCAGGGAAACGAGAGATATAGACGGTGATGTGGAGAGATAAGGAACAATGAGTGAAAGATATGCAAAAAAGTATCGGTGATAAAGGGAACAAGCCATTGTAAGCTGTTTGTGGTGTGAAAATGAGAAGCTGGTGCGACTGGGGTGGGGGAGGGAGATAGAGATAGAGGGAATGCCAGGGCCCGAGGGCTCAGGGAGAGGTGTGAAGGGGAGGAGACAGCAAGGGTTAACAGAATTGAGAAAATTCAATATTCAAGCCCAAAGGATGCAGACTCCCCAAGCGGAATATGAGGTGCTGTTCCTCCAGCTTGCGGTGTTGCTCACTCTGGCCGTGGAGGAGGCCCAGGACCGAGAGGTTGGATGTGGAATGGGAGGGGTAGTTGAAGTGCTGAGCCACCGGGAGGTCGGGTTGGTTATTGCGGACTGAGCAGAGGTGTTCGGCGAAGCGATCGCCAAGCCTCCGCTTGGTCTGATGGGTTTATATGTTTTTAGAGCGGTTTAGAGTGGTATACAGTTGTTTACAGGGGGGGTTTAAATGGGGTTTAGAGGGGTTTAAATGGGGTTTAGAGAGGGATTGAATAATTCAGATGGGGTTTAAATGGGTTTCGAGGTGCATAGAGGGGTTTATACGTGGTTCAGATGGGTTTCAATGTGTATAAAGGGTTTTAGAGGGGATTTACTGGGGTTTGGAGGGGTTTAGGTGAGGTTGGGATTTGGAACGGTTTTGAGGGATTCAGATGGGGTTTAATAGGGGTTAGAGTGATTTAGAGCGGGTTTGGAGGAGTTTATAGTGGTTTAAAGGGGCTTAGAAGGGGGTTTGGTGTGGCTTAGAGAATGTTTAGAGGTGACTAGAGCGGTTGAGTGGGTTTTAGAGTGGTTTAGATGTGGTTAGATGGTGTTTAGAGGGGTTTAGATGGTTTAGAGTTGTTTAGAAGTCGTTTAGGGGTTTAGAGGGGGCTCGGAGTGGTTTAGAGGCGTTTCTGGGGCGTTTAGAGGGGCTGAGATGGTGTTAGTGATGTTTAGAATCGGTTTAGAGGGGTTTAGTGGTGTTTAGACGGGTTTAGCTGAGTTAGATGTGGTTAAGATGGGTTTAGAGGCGTTGAGAGAAATGTAGTGGCGGTTTAGAGGGTTTTTAAGGGGTTTATGGGTGGTTAGAGGCGCTTTAGAATGGTTGTGGGGTTTTCAGGTGGTGCTTAGTTGGGTTTAGATGGATTTAGAGCGGGTTTAGAGCGGTTTAGTGGACTAGAGGTTTTTAGAGGAGGTTTAGAGGGGTTTCTAGTTATTTAGTGGGGATTTGAATCGACTACATGGGTTTAGAAGGGTTTTAGAGGCGTTTTCAGGGATTTAGAGTGGGTTTAATGGGGGTTATGGGGAGGTTGGAGTTTAAAGCGGTTTTGAGGGATTCAGAATAAGTTTGATGGGGCTTAGATGGATGTAGAGCGGGTTTGGAGGGGTTTAGTGGGGTTTAGAGGATTTTAGCTAGGGTTTTATATTTATTTAGAGGTGGCTTGGAGGGGTGTATAAGTGGATAGGGGTGCTGCGAGTGGTTTAGAGGGGTTTAGAAGGGTTTGCAGTGGTTTTCAGGGGTTTATAGGGGGTTTACAGAGGTTTAGAGGGATTTATAGGACGTTTATAGGGGTTTAGATGTGGTTATAGTTGATTTAGGGGGGATTAGAGGGATTAGATGGAGTTAGAAGTCTAGAGGGGGTATGGCGTGGTTTAGAGGGGGATGAGAGAGGATTAGAGGGGGCTTAGAGGGGTTTAGAGGGTTTTAGAGGGGTTTACGATTTACAGGGGTTAAAGAGTTTTGAGGTGGATTTAGACGAGTTTAGAGCGGTTTAGTATGGGTTTAGTGCGGGTTAGAGGGTTATAGTGGGTGATTCGTGGGGTTTAGACGGGTTTAGAGGGGTTGAGAGGGGCCCAGAAGGGTATTGAGAGAGGTAGAGGGCATTCAAAGAGATGTCGATGGGTTTAGAATTGGTTTATAGGGGTTTAGTGAGGGTTACGGTGTGCTTAGCGGAGTTTAGGTTGGAATAGGGGATTTAGAGAGGGGTTAGAGAGGTCTAGAAGGGGTTTAGATAAGTTTAGAGAGGTGTAGAGGGGTTTAGGGGGTTCAGAGGGGCTGTGGAGGGGCTTTGAGCGGTTTAGAGGGGTTGAGCGAGGACTTATAGGGGTTTAGCTGTTTATGTTTATGTTTCGAGGGGTTTAGAATGGGTTTGAGTGGTTTACATGGGGTTTACATGGATATAGAGGGGGCTTAGTAGTGTTTAGATGGATTTATATGGGTTTTAGAGGGGATTAGAATGGATTTAGAAAGCGTTTGGAGGGTTTAGAATGAATGTAGAAGGGTTTATAGCAGTTTGGGGGGATAAAGGTGGTTTAGTTGTTTAGAGGGGTTGAGCGGGGGTTACAAGGGGTTTAGAGGCGGTTAGGTTGGGATTAGGTGCGTTTCGTTGGTTTATAGGTGGTTTAGAGGGGGTTTAGAAGTGGTTTGTAGTGGATTAGTGGGAGCTAAATGGGTATAGAGGGGTTTAGCGGGGTGCAGAGGGGATTAGAGGCGGTGAGATGACTGTCGAGGGGTTAATAGGGAGGTTAGATGAGGTTAGGGGTGTTTAGAGGGGTTTAGAGTGCTTTAGAGTTGTTTAGAGGGTGCTCAGAGGGGTTTCGAGGGATGTTGAATGAGTTTAGATGGTTTATAGGGATTTAGAGGACATTTAGAGGGGTAAGGAGGGGTTTAGAGGGCGTTTAGAGGGGTTTAGAAGGGTATAGATAGGGGTTATGGGGTTTAGAGGGATTGAGGGTTTTGTAGTTGAGCGGACTAGAGCGGTTTGGAGGTGGTTTAGAGCGGTTTAGAGCGGTTTAGAGGGGTTTCGGGGGGATTTAGAGGGGTTTCGAGGGATATACACGGCGTTACAGGTGTTTACAGTGGTTTTCTGGGGTTTATAGGGGGTTTAGAGGGGTTTAGAGGGATTTGGAAGGGGTTTATTGGGTTTATAGGGGATTTAGAATGGGTTTAGAGGGGTTTATAGCGTTTAGAGGGGTTTTGAGGTTGTTGAAGGGGTTAGAGAGTTTTACAGGGGGGTTAGAGGGTTTAGACGGGGGTGAGAGGGGTTTAGAGCGATTTAGAAACATAAAAAGATAGAAAATACGTGCAGGAGTAGGCCATTCGGCCCTTCGAGCCTGCACCGCCATTCAATATGATTATGGGTGATCATCCAGCTCATTATCCTATACTTGCCTTCTCTCACATCTAACTCCCTCTTAAATATAGACAATTAACTGGCCTCAACTACTTTCTGTGGCAGAGAATTCCACAGATTCACCACTCACATCCCGGTCCTAATGACTTCCCCCTTCCCGTTAAACTGTGACCCCGTGTTCTGGACTTCCCAACATCGGGAACAATCTTCATGCATTTCCCTGTTAAGAATGTTTTAAGTTTCTATAAGATCACCCATCAATGTTCTAAATTCTAGCGAGGACAAGTCGAGTCTATCCAGGTTTTCTTCATATGAAAGTCCTGACAACCCAGGAATCAGTCTGGTGAACCGTATCTATACTCCCTCTGCGGCAAGAATGTCTTTCCTCACATTATGAGAGCAAAACTGTACACAATACTCCAAGTGTAATCTCACCAAGGCCCTGTAAAACTGAAGTAGAACCTACCTGCTCCTTTAGTCAAATCCTTTTGCTATGAATGCTAATATATCATTCGCTTTCATCACTAGCTGCTGCACTGCATGCCTACTTTCAATAACTGGTGTACCTTGACACCCAGGTCTCGTTGCATCTCCCCTTTTCCTAATCGCCCACTATTCAGATAATAGTCAGCTTTCCTGTTCTTACCACCAAAGTGGATAATCTCACATTCATCCACATTATACTGCATCTGCCTTGCATTTGCCTAATCACCCAACCTATCCAAGTCACCTTGCAGCTTCCTAGCATCCTCCTGACAGCTAACACTGCCCCCAGCTTCGCAAACTTGTCTCCGCAAACTTGGAGATGTTGCATCCAATTCTCTCGTCCAAATCATTAATAGTAAGATTAAACGAGAACTTACCAGTTTGAAGTTTGATGTTTATTTTATGAGGAGTCGAGTTGAGGGACTACGTGAATAGAAGCCCGTACAGCCGTTGGTGCGTCAATCTTCAAAGCAGCGGAATGAATTCACAGCTAACAATGACCGAACGAAGTATAACGGTAAGATGATAAAACTAGAACTACCAGATGAGATCTATGAGGGTGGGAGCGGAGGGCACGTAGTCCCTCAACTCGACTCCTCATAAAATAAAGATCAAACTTCAAACTGGTAAGTTCTCGTTTAATCTTACTATTTTACTTCGGAGTCACGTGAGTGACTACGTGAAGACTTCAAAGCACTGTGAATTCACGCCGCAGACTCATATCCGAATTCACACTGCCTGGATTGACTCAAAAGTCGTTAACAATCAAGCATGCATCAGTAATACATTTGTTAAATGAAATAACAGTTTATTTACAAACAAATCATAACAAACCCCTCTAACTCAGGGGAAAAATATAACAGTACTGACACCAGAATCAGCAAACACCCCGAGCCTTGAAATCGGCTTGTGATAAAACCTCTGAAAAGTTAGCTCACTGGACCATCCTGCGGCCGCGAGGACCTTGAAATCGTTTGCACCAACACCTTACTGTGTGGTTTTTTGTGACTAATAAACAAAGCCAACTCTGTTCCTCTCAGAGGTTTAGTAATCTCAATGTAACGAGATAAATGTGAGACTATACAGAAACGATCATCTGCGGGGTATGCTGAAAACACAATCTTACATCCTGCCATGCCTCTTTTATTATGTTTAAGAGAATCATAGACATAAAATATAATGGCATCAGCCGACACATGCATTCTATCTAGCCGTAGCTTTTGCAATGTTTGTACACGTTGGGCTGAAACCAACACCAGAAGCATGACCACCTTCATAGATAATTTGGCTACTGATAGGCTTGTAACAGGAGCCCACTGGCGACGAGCCATAAAAACCTCACTCAAATTCCAAAAACCGGCATACCTGGGTTTAGGAGGATTAAAATTGAAAAAGCTCCCTTCATGAATTGTGAAACTAACGGATGTGTCCCTACTGTATGCAATTTTGCATTCATAGATAAATAAGACAGAGCACTTCTGGCTGAATTAATCGCACTGTAACTTAATTTTTTGGTCAAATAAAGAGTTGACAACTCCAATACATCCGTGATCCCTGCAGTGTGATATAAAATATCCTGCTGTAGGCAGAATTGCTCCCACTTCCTTATATAGGTGATATATTGCTGCTGTGTACTATCCCTGCAGGCCGACGTGAGAACATCCACAGTTCGATGAGACAGTCCTCTCCCCAGGTATGGCCTCCTTAAAATCTGCAAATTAACAGATCAATACGATCCTATAAAGGATGTTGCTCCCCAGTGACTGGATTTACCAGTAGATTTTTATTCTTGGGCATAAGCATGTAAGGCTCCCTAGCCATTTGTAATACAACGGGAAACCATGCCCGTGTAGGCCAACCTGACACTACCAATACCCCTGAAGCGGAGTCCTCCTTGATCTTTTGCAAACATCTGCTGATGGGAATGAATGGAGGAAATACATACACAAACATTCCTCCCCCAATGCAGCGAAAATGCATCCACTGCTACTGCCCCAGAATCTGGTTACCATGAAACATATCTAGGTAACTGATGATTTAATCGAGATGCAAACAAGTCAATATCTGGCAATGCATATTGATCAATCATTTGGTTAAATACATCCTGATTTAACATCCATTCAATGTTGTCATTAACCTGACGTGACCTCTCCCTGGTAAATAAAGTGCTGAAAGCCAGATATTTTGGTCAATACACCAGCTCCAAATCTGGTTAGCCAGTCTATCACAAGACTGTGACTTAACTCCACCCATGTGGTTTACATATGCCACTGCTGTGGTGTTGTCAATCTGACCTGCACATGCAGATCCCTCCTTGTAGAACAATAAGCTTTGAGCCCATACCAGGTGCCCAACAACTCTAAATAATTAATCCCTCTTAATTGAGGAAGCGATGTCTCATCCACATTCCATCTGCCTCCACAACTAGAAGACATATCTGTTGCACCCCAACCCAGTGCACTTACATCAGTCTGTAATATCAGTGACGGTGATTCCACCAAAACCTTCCTTAAATTTTTTGAAACATGTACTATCCACCACTGTATGTCAGCAATCGCCCCAGCTGACAACGGCATAGGCCTATCAAAAATGGCCCCTTTGTATTCTCAGTGCCTGTTCCTTTGATAGTTGTAATTGTTGATAATGCAGAGGACCATACTGCACAGCTGGAAAGGCTGCAACAACTTCCCAATAAAGCTGGCTAACCCATCTATGGAAATTTGGTGATTATCCACCGGTACCTTCAGGAGATCACAATTAACAGGAGCTTTATAGTTCTTTGCTACTTCCTCCATAGCTAGCTCCTGTAACTGATGGGAGAGCATATACTGAATGGCTTCGGCCAATTCTACATCAATCACCTTTCCTGCCTCTACACTCAGCAAACTTCCCAGCAATGTTCGGAATTACCTCCAACCGAACACCTTTACTGCTCTCCCCCAGCATAGAAACAGTTTCAGCAAACTGCCCTGATAGAACATCCTCCTCACAGGCAGGATAGTTCTGCAGCCCTGAAACAGGTGCTGCTAGCACAAGCTCTCCATCAGCCTGGCTTGGGCACCACTCCTCCTCACGGAGCTGGAACATCCTCCTCACAGGCAGGATAGTTCTGCAGCCCTGAAACAGGTGCTGCTAGCACAAGCTCTCCATCAGCCTGGCTTGGGCACCACTCCTCCCCACGGAGCTGGTCCCTGTCGAGCATTCTTTTGAAATAGAATCTCGACGTGGGAGAGCCGTGAGCAAACGGACTCTCCTATGGAGGGTATAACCTCCAGGCCCGACTCATTTACGGGCAACAGAGACTTGCCAGTGGCCTTCCACCCTACTGACAAGCCTCTACTGCCCCCCGGCAGTGGGTCCGCAACCACTGGCTGTGTAGCCAGCGCCGGACCAGGTGTACCAGACGGGCCTCCATCCTCAACACTCTCCTGCCACTTTTCCTTTCTACCCCCGGAGCGCCTCGCCGACACCTTCTTCCCTTTCTGCAACATTCTCTACCCAAACCGTCGCAGAAATTAAACATGCGGTAAATTTTTTTTAAAAAAAAAACCTTACCTCTTAAACTTAACGAAGAACTGCAAATGCTGGAGAATCGAGGGTGAGGTATGAAGAAGGGTCTCGACCCGCAACGTCGCCCATCTCCTTCGCTCCTTAGATGCTGCTGCACCCGCCGAATTCTCCAGCTCTTCGAATAACCCGCGGTTTACACTTACCGCTCGGAGGAGCGCTGCTGCTCCAACCGCCCGACTGCA
Organism: Okamejei kenojei; assembly: GCA_035221665.1. Taxonomy (NCBI): domain Eukaryota; kingdom Metazoa; phylum Chordata; class Chondrichthyes; order Rajiformes; family Rajidae; genus Okamejei; species Okamejei kenojei. The sequence continues at coordinate 16,401 of JAVHYY010000799.1, forward strand.
CCAGCGTCTGACGTCATGACGCACCAACGGCTGTACGGGCTTCTATTCACGTAGTCACTCACGTGACTCCGAAGTAAAATATATATTGTAAATAGCCTGGGTCCGAGCACTGAGCCTTGCGGTACCCCACTAGTCACTGCCTGCCATTCTGATAAGGACCCGTTTACTCCTACCCTTTGCTTCCTGTCTGCCAGCCAGTTCCCTATCCACATCAATACTGAACGCCCAATACCGTGTGCTTTAAGTTTGCATAATAATCGCCCATGTGGGACCTTGTCGAACGTCTGAAAGTCCAGATATACCACATCCACTAGGTCTTCCTTATCCACTACTAGTTACATCCTCGAAAAAGTCTATAAGATTCGTCAGACATGATTTACCTTTCATAAATCCATGCTGACTTTGTTCAATGATTTCACAACTTTGCAAATGTGCTGCTATCCCATCTTTAATAACTGATTCTAGCATTTTCCCCACTACAAATGATGGACTAACTAGACTGTAATTCCTCTCTCCCTCCTTTTTTATAAAGGGGGGTTGCATGATAGACGATTACAGGGTTTTAGAGGGTTTTAGAGGGAGTTACAGGGGTTTACAGGGGGTTTGCAGGGGGTTTACAGGGGGATTAGAGAGGTTTAGAGCTGTTTACAGGGGGTTGAGAGGGGTTTAGAGGGATTCATAGTGGTTTAGACGGGTTTAGATTGCTTTAGAGGCGTTTCGAGGTGTTTCAATGGGATTCCAGTGTTTTAGAGGTGTTTTAACGGGATTGCGAGTGGTGTCGAGGGGTTTAGAATGGTTTAGAGAGGTCTCGTGGGGTCTAGGTGTCTAGAGGGGTATGAGGTTCCTGGAGATGTTTAGAGGGCTTTTAAAGGGGTTTCGGTTTGGAGGAGGTAGAAAGTGGCTTACGTGGTTTGCAAGAGGTGTAGAGGGGGTTTCGATGGATTTAGAGAGGCATAGATGGGTTTAGACCTGGTTTAGATTGTTTGCGCTGATAAGTGATTTAGAAATGGTTTAGAGGGAGTTAGAGTTGTTCACAGGGGTTTACAGGGGTTTACCTGGGTCTAGAATGGTTTACAGGGCTTTAGAGCGGTATATAGTGGATTAGAGGTGTTTAAAGGGGTTTACAGGGGTGGGATTACAGGGGTTTAAATATAATTATAACTTTTAGAGGTGGTTAGAGGGAGTTTACAGGGGTTTACAGGGATTTACAGGGGCTTACAATTGGTTAGAGGCGTGTACATGGTTCGGATGGGATTAGAGGCGTTTAGGGAGCTTTTGAGGGGTTTAGATATGTTTACAAGTGGTTTAGAGGGGTTCAAAGTGGTTTAGAGGGGTTTCGAGTGGTTTAGATGCGTTTCGTGGTGTTTCAGTGGGTTTCGATGGGTTTAGAGTGTTAATAAAGGGATGTGTTGGGCTTAGAGGGGTTTCGAGAGGTTTGGAGGGGTTTCCAGGGGTTTAGACGGGATTGGAGGGTTTGGGGGTTTTTGGTGGGGGTTACAAATGTTTGGACGGGTTTGGATGGGTCTGGAGGTGTTTCGATGGGATTAGAGGGTTTGGATTACTTTAGAGGGGTTTAGACGGGGTTTAGAGGGCTTTCGCAGGGTTTAGAGGGGTTTTAGACGGGGTCCATGGGGTTTACAGGGTTTTAGAGGGGTAAACAGTGGTTTAGAGCGGTTTTAAGGAGTTTAAAGGGGTTCACTGGGGTTTGGAGAGAATTACAGGGTTTTAGAGGTGTTTAGGGGGAGTTACATGAGTTTACAGGGGGTTTACAGTTGCTTAGAGGCGTTTATAAGATTCAGAGGTGATTACGGGCGTTTATGGGGGTTTAGATGGGCTTGCAGCTTTTTACAGGGGGTTCAGAGGGGTTTAGAGGGGTGTGTAGTAGTTTAGAGGGGTTTTGAGTGGTTTAGAGGTGTGTTGAGGGGTTTCGAGTAGTTAAGAGGGGTTTAGAGGCCTTTCGACGGGTTTCGAGGGATTTGTAGGGGTTTCGAGGGGTTTAAAGGTGTTTCGATTGGTCTAGATGGGATTGGTCTAGATGGGTTTCTAGTGGTTTGGAGGGGGTTGGAGGGTTTTGAGGGGTCTATTGGGGTTTAGAGGTGATTGGATGGGTTTGGACGGGTATGGAGGTGTTCAGAGGGGATTACAGAGGGTTGGAGTGGGTTGGAGGTGTTTGGGGGATTTAGAGGGATTTGGAGGGATATGGTTTGGAGGGGTTTGGAGGGATTTAGAGTGGTTTGAGGGTGGTTGGAGGGGTTTAAAGGAATTTAGAGGGATTAGGGTGGTTTGGAGGGGTTTGAATTGATTTAGAGGGCTTTGGGGGGGGGGTGTTTGGAGTGGTTTAGAAGGGGTTAGATTAGTTTAGATGGGTTTGTGTGGGTTTCGAGTGTTTTAGATGCGTTTATAGGGCATTTAGAAGGGGTTTAGAAGGGTTTGGGTGGGGTTAGAGGGGCTTTAGTGGGGTTTACAGGTGTTTACTGGGCGTTTAGAGGCGTTTACATGGTTTAGAGGGAACTACAGGCGTTTAGGGGGTTTAGAGCTGTTTACAGGGGGGTTTAGATGGGTTTAGAGGTGTACATAATGGTTTAGAGGGGTTTAGAGTGGTTAGAGGCCTTTCGATGTGTTTCAATGGGTTTCTAGAGGGGGTTGCAGGGGTTTGGGTGGATTTAGAGTGGTTTGGAAGGATTTGGAGAGGTTTAGAGGGGCTCTGATTTGTTTGTAGTGGTTTGTAGGGGTTTAGAGGGTTTTAGTGGTGTTTAGAGTGTGTTTAGTGCTTTAGAGGTTTTCAGAGGGGTGTAGAAGGGGTTCAGAGTGTTTAGATTGGTCTAGAAGGGGTTTAGTGGAGTTAGAGGAATCCAGAGGGGCTTATATGGCTTTAGAGTGGTTTAGAGGGCGTTTAGGTGGGTTTAGACTATGTTTAGAGGGGTTTAGATAGTTTTAGAGGGAGTTTATAGTCTTTTTGATGCGTTTATAGCGGGCTTGGGGTTTGGAGGGGATTAGAGGGGGGAGTTGTTGGGGCTTTAGAGGGGTTTAGATTAGTTTAGAGGGATTTAAAGGGAGCTTTAGAGGGGTTTAGAGAGGCTTGGAGATGTGTGTGGGAATTTAGGGGATCCAGAGGGGGTTTAGAGTTGAGTGATTTAGAGGGGGTTTAGAGGGATTTAGCTGGGTGTAGGTGGGGTTTAGAGGGGGCATAGAGGGGTTTGGAGGGGTTTGGAGGGGGGTCGAATGTGTTTAAAGGTGATTAGTTGGGTTTGGAGGGGTTTAGGCGGGTTTAGAGTGGTTAAGAGAGGTTTACAGATGTTTGGGGGGGGGTTTAGGGGGTCTATGGGGGGCCTAGGTGGCTTTAGAGGTGGGTTTATAAGATTTTAAATAGATTTAGAGGTAGTTTAGAGGTGTTTAGAAGATATTTAGAGGGATTTAGAGGGCTTTAGAGATGTTTGGGGTGTTTAGGGAGTCTAGAGGGTGTTTAGTCCTTTAGAGGGGTTCAGAAGAGTTTAGAATGGGTTTAGAGGGTTTTAGATGGGTTTAGATGGAGTTTAGAGAACGTTTAGAGGGGTTTTAGAGGGGTTAAAATGGTTTATATGTGTGTAGATGGGCTTTAGAGTGGTTTAAATGGCGTTGAGGTGTGTTGAGGGGGTGTAGAGGGGTTTAGAGGGAGTTTGGAGGATTTTAAAGGGATTTAGAGGGTGGTTAGAGGGGTTTAGAGGGTTTTCGAGGAGGCATACAATGTACGGTTATAGGGGGCTTGGTGTTTAGAGGCGTTGGAGGGTGTTTGTTGGCCTATAGATGGGTTTAGATGAGTTTAGAGGGTTTAGAGTGGTTTAGTGGGGTTTACAGGGGTTTGGGGGTCAGTGCAGGCGTTTGAAGGGGTTTAGAAGTCCAGTGAATAGGCTTGTATTCACTGGAGTTTAGCAGGATGAGGGGGATCTTGTATAAAACTATACAATTATAACATGACTGCACTGGAATAAGGGGCTCGTAATTTAAGACTGAGGTGAGAAAAAAACCTTTTCACCCAGAGAGCTGTGAACAGAGGGCAGTGGAGGCAAAATCATTGGATGGATTTAAGCGAGAGTTAGATAGAGCTCTAGGGGCTAGTGGAGTCAAAGGATATGGGGAGAAGGCAGGCACGGGTTATTGATAGGAGACGATCAGCCATGATCACAATGAATGGCGGTGCTAGGTCGAAGGGCCGAATGACCTCCTGCTGCACCTATTTTCTATGTTTCTATGTTTCTATGTATATATATAGAAGGGTTTGGAAGAATTTGGAGGGGATTGGAGGGCCTTGCGGGGGTTTAGAGGGGTTTAGAGGACTTGAGTGGTTCAGAGGGGCTATGGAGGGGTTTACAGGGGGTTTAGAGGATTTTCAAGGGATCTAACGGGGGTTTAGAGTGGTTTAGAAGTCGTTTAAAAAGGTTTAGATGGGATTAGAGATGTTGTGGGGATTTATGTGATCTAGAGGCGGTTTAGTGATCTAGAAGGTATAAGAGGGGGTTTAGAGTAATTCAGCTGCGTTTAGGTGCGGTTTAGAGGGAGTTTAGAGCGGTTTACAGGGGCTTGAGGGGTTAGAGGTGTTTAGTTGGGATTGTAGTGGTTTAGAGTGGTACAGATGGGTTTAGAGTGGTTTAGATATGTTTGGGGGATTTAGGGGGTCTAGAGGGGGTTTAGAATAGTTTAGAGGGGCTTAAACGGGGTTTCAGGGGTTTGAAGGTGTTTAGAGTTGTTTACTGGGGTTTGGCGTGGTTTGGAGGCGTTTGGAGGAGTAGGGAGTGCAGTAGAGGGAATTGGAGGGGGTTTAGTGTGGTTTAGGGGCGTTTGGAGAGGTTTAGATGGGTTTAGAGTTGTTTGGAGGGGCTTTAGAGTGGTTTAGAAGGTCTTCGATATGTTAGAGGTTGTTAGAGTGTTTTAGATGGGTTTAGATGAGATTTAGAGGTATCTAGAGGAGTTTTAGAGGAGTTTAGAGTGGCTTGGCGGGGTTGGAGGGATTTAGAGTTATTTAGAGGGGTTTGGGGGGTTTAGAGGTGTTTATTGGTGTGAGGGATAAAGTGATTAAACCCTATTAAAGAAAGGAGTTTTAAAGAGAATTCAAACAGAGAGGGGCTGGAGAAAGGATTCTGACAGCAGAGTCTGAAGGTTGCTAGTTGCCAGACCCATCCTTGAGGCCTTGAGTAAGAAGAGATAGCTTTGTATAGCTAGAGAAGGGGGTGATGTAGAGAGATCCCTATCAGTGGAAAGGAGTGATAGATGGGACCCCTGTCACTATAGCTTAGCTTTAATGCTGATATAGGAAAACTGAGAGGGTTCACTAGGAGGTGAGCGAAACTGGGCCAGGTCATGAGCAATTGAGCATGCTTAATAGAAAAAGGAATATTACAACACACCCCTGGTCAAGAAATTGCTCATTACCATGAACATGTTTGAACATGCGATGTATGATATGGGAGGTGCGAGGGGATGAACGGTGGGTTGTACCTACAGATTGTGCACCTCCGACCCTGATTGGAGAGAGGTCCGGAGGAGAAATTGAATGTAAGATTTTGTGTATAAAGGGGGATGATCTCCCTGGCTTCAGTGTGTCTCGAGTTGGAGAGGCACACGGTCTGCAGACTCGTAAAATAAAGAAATCTCTTGCTTCCAGGATTTAGTCTTTGAGTATTTATTGTGAGCATAAAGGGAATCTCACAAATTGGGGGCTCGTCCGGGATCGCCACTCCGGCTGCTTGGTGGAGGCAAAGAAGGAGGGGAAGGTGCACCCTGCTGATTTCAGCAGTCTCTGATCTCCTTGCTTGCCATCAGCAGTTTGAGCGAGTGATATCCGGTGAAAAAGTCTCGGGAAGCAAGAGGGGGTGTAAGGTAAATACGTACGGGACGGTCGAGTGATTCTTGTGCACAGGACCCAGGTAAGAAAAACGACTATTAAGTATTGCCTGGGCGACCGGGGTTTGTCGGACGGGAATAGTCCGACAAGGTAATGGGAAACCGGAATGGGAGGAGTAAGGGTCCGGGGAACCGGGATGAGGCTCATACTGATATGGAGCCTAACATTCCGCCCGATAGTCCGTTGGGGCGAATGTTGGAAGGGGTAAAGGGAACACCCGGGTTAAGAGTAAGGAAACTATGTGCCTCTCACCAGTATGGGGGTGAGGAACTTTAAAAAGGAGATGAAAAGTTTATTGGAAGACCCCTTGGGACTGGCTGAACAAATAGATCAGTTCCTAGGGCCAAAAATGTTTTTATGAAAAATATTGAGTTGTTTCAAACAATCTCATTGAAGTAAGAATGGAACTAATGTAATGTGTGTAAAAACCGGTTTTGTATGAATGAGGAAGTTTGTATATGTGATAGGTTTGTTTGCTGTGGGCCACATGTTGTAAGGATTGTGTGTGTGTTCCTTTAAGGAATTGTAAGCAATGGGGGAGGTTATTGTAAGGTAACGGACAATGCTTTGAATCATCGTAACTTAAAAAGGGGAAGTTGGAAAATGTAGGTTGCTTGGCTTCTATAGATTTCTTTTCAGTAACGTTAATTTGGAAAATTTTTAGTCGTATGTATTTGTAGGGGGAATGGTTTGAACAAAATTAGAAATAAGTTAATTGCTGAACAACAAGCAGCTTTTATGGTTTGTTTAGATCTGGTTGGAGAAGGGTAATAAATTAATGGGGCCCAGAAAAACAAAAAGGAGTTGGCAGACAATGATGTCAATAAGGGGAAGTTTGTTTACTTCAGAAGAAAGACAGATGGTCAGACAGGCAGGAGAAGGGGTTGCAGGCTGATGCGCCGACTTGAAATTACCAAACAGGGGAAGGAAGAAAAAGTATGAGAGATCTCAGGGAGATAATAATCAAGGGAATTAGAGAAGCCGTTCCCAGGGGACAGAATTTCGAACGGGCTTTTGAAAATCAGCAGAACAAGGACGAACTTCCGACAGTGTTTTTACAAAGGTTAAGGAAAAATGTCCAGCAGTATTCGGGGATAGATCCTGATAAGACTGCAGGTCAGCAGTTGTTGAAGGTTAATTTTGTAACAAAATCATGGCCAGATATTAGAAAGAAATTGGAAAAATTGGAAGATTGGAATGAAAAACCATTGAATCAGTTGTTAACAGAGGCTCAAAAGGAATATGTAAGACGGGATGAGGAGAAACAGAAGGGAAAGGCAAAAATGATGTTGGAAGCAGTACAGCAAGTAGTATTGGAGGACGAGGAAGAGGTGAATGGAGGGACCGAAGTTGGGGTCCCCGCGAGAACAAGGAACAAGGATCAGGAGGGTGGTACATGGGGCCACCCTGGTGTTATTATTGTAAAGAGGAGGGTCATTTCAAGAGGGAATGTCCTAAGCGACGACGGGAGGTGCAGTCGTACGCACTCATGGAGGAAGAATAGGGGAGTCAGGGGTTCCGCTCCCTGGGGTGTATGGGATACACACGGGAACCTCTGGTAAATTTGAAATTAGGACCCCAGGGAGAGGATATGATATTTATGGTAGATTCGGGAGCAGAAAGATCGAGTATAACTAAGGTACCAGAAGGAATGAGATTGGGTAAAAAAAACAGGTTAGAATCTCAGGGGTAGAAGGGAAAGTGATGACATTACCCGAGGTAGAAGAGGTGGTGGTAAAATATGAGGATCGAGAAGTCAGTGGAAGATTTTAAAAGGAAGGTAAATAAATTTGCAAAGGAGGATATACTATCTGAGAAGTAAGACATTGAGTTTAGAATGAGAAAGAAGGCAGATCAGAAAGGATTAAAGTGGAAAGCAGAGGGATGAATTGATGAGACTGCTTTAGAAAGAAAGAGCGTGAAAAAGGAAAGACAATGTTGTCAGTAACAACAGACCTGGTTGAAGTCTGGAATAAGTGATGCACCGACACACAGTGAGTCCTATGACAGAGCCAAACAGGGGCCAGAGATTCCATGCCAATAATAAATGTATTTGGGAGAGTGTTTTCTCAAATGCCCTATCGGGAGTGAAATAAATCTGGATCTAAGCCCAGACAAGGCTAGTAAGGAGATAGGTAATGGATAAGGTGTGTTGGGGATGTGAACAGGTACGATAATCAGGAAATAATAATAATAATAATAATGATCTTAATAATAATATTAAGATAATGGTGAACATAACTATGATAAGAACATTAAGAAGAGGTATTAAATACACCTAGGCTAGGATGCGGCAGCGTTTTAAATACTAGCGCCGTGTTTTAATCAGATGTTGTAGGCAGATTTGGAAGGTGTTGATATAGTATGTCGATGATTTGTTGGTTTGTTCCACAAGTGAGGCGCAACGTGAGAAAGAGACATTGTAATTATCTTGGAAAAGATGGCACAGGAGGTCATGATGTATCAAGGAAGAAGTTTTTGTTTTGTCAGCAGCAGGTAGAATATTTTGGACGAGTAATCTGTAAAGAAGTAAAAGCTATAGCGCAGGATCAAATTGGAAGCTTGCCTGCAATCTTGCTTAGCTCAATTGGCAGAAATTAAGGCTTTAAGAGCAGCATATGTACATGGAGTCTGGCATATGTTTGGAGCAGTAGGGAAACAGAAAGGCTTTGAGAAAAGCAACGGAGACCCCATGCAAAGTTAGCAGTGTTCCCCTATGGAATGTTGTTTGGGTTACCTTATTTGGGAAAGATAGAAGGAATATCCACCATAGAGGGCAGTGATGTATTCTCAAGGAACTATTTACTGTCTGTATCTCGTTCCCTTACAGAATTAAAAGCGAAAGGATTATTGGCTCAAAGCCCGCCACTTGACTTTCCAATACATGCTGTAAAGGCCGGCGACTGGGTACTGGTCAAAAATTGGAAGGAGGAGAAACTCCAGCCCAGGTGGACCGGCCATACCTAGTATTACTGACAACCGAGACAGCAATACGAATAAAAGAAAAAGGGTGGACCCACGCGAACCGGGTTAAAGGACCCGTCGATCCACCCGTTCCTGAGGAGGATGAACAGTGGACGGTGAAGCCGGGAAGTAAACCCCTAACAGTAATTTTAAAAAGAAAAGCATTGAATGTATAACTGACAGTATGAAAGGAGCAGTTGTGGTATTGTTTGCTTTGTATGTAATTGTTGTAAAAGGTATTAATAATTGTGATAAATGTTATCATCCTATCCAATACAGAGGGGTAATAACAAGATCATTTACCTATCATTCCCATGTGAACAAAGTATGCCATGACCGAAAGACTAGAGTCATTTGTAAAGAGGGGGGAAAGGAGTATTTGATGGCAGGCAATAGGGGGTATATAGGGAAGTTTGGGGCCGTTACCTGCCCAAGGGGAGAGAGATGGGTTTGTGTACAGTTAGTTTTCCCTTCTCAGATCGTAAACGGGGCAATAGATAAGACGAAGGAGGAAGTAATAAAAGAGGTTACTAAGGTAGTAGTCACTAAGCCTCCCCCTCCCCCACATACTCAGCCTCAAGTGCACCAGACACTGTACGAAGAAATCAAGAAGCAGATCGAAATCCCCGAAGGAGAAAAAAACCTGTTTGTGGACTTGGCCACCCGGATAGCTGGAACCCTGAATGTGACTAACTGTTGGGTCTGCGGAGGACCGCTGATGAATTCACGCTGGCCGTGGAGAGGATCCATTGTTGAAATATGGGACCTGATGGGGTGGAACCTGACAATTGGACAAGACCGAGATCCCCAGGTATGGGTCCTGACAGATGCTCCGGTCGGGACTGAGTGTATCGCTGAGCCCTGGGCAAAGGATGCCGTCCGAGTAGGCAGCAGTCCCTGCCAGCGCATCGTCACCTAGTGGCCAAATATGGGAAACACTGCGCTATCCGGATGGAGATTGATGGAGTGGAATCAGCCGGACTATGGAACTGCACCGGGAATAACCCTTATCAGGGGATCCCGGTATTGCGAGATATATGGAACAAGGTTGCCTCTAGTGGACCGGCCCCTGAAGGACTGTTATGGATATGCGGATACAAGGCATACTCGGTGTTACCGATGAATTGGAGTGGGACTTGTTTTATTGGACTGGATTCTTCCTGTTAAACCCCAAAGAAGGTCGGTCGTTAGGAACACCTGTATTTGATGACCTATATCGGAAAAAGAGGAAAATAGACATTGTAGAATGGGAAGATGATGAGTGGCCACCAGCAAGAATAATCTCATACTACGGACCAGCCACTTGGGCACAAGATGGATCCTGGGGCTACCGAACACCAGTATATATGTTAAACCGGATCATAAGGCTACAGGCAGTACTGGAGGTAATTACCAACCAAACTGCGGGGGCGGTGGAGATGCTGGCAAAGCAGCAGACGCAGATGAGAACAGCAATATACCAGAACAGGTTAGCCCTAGATTACCTTCTGGCAGAAGAAGGAGGGGTATGCGGGAAAATCAACCTCTCTAAATGCTGTTTGAACATCGATGATAATGGACAGGCAGTGATGGACATATCAGAAGGGATCCGGAAGTTGGCGCATGTTCCAATACAAAAGTGGAATTCGATTATTGGAAACCAATGGTGGGATTCTATCCTCGGAGGAACATGGTGGAGAACGGTGGGACTTGTGTTTCTATGTACAGTGGCTGGACTGATCTTTATCCTCTGTTGTATCCCTTGTTTTAGGGAACTTATTACCAGAAGTATGTCAGATGCAGGCTGTAGTCATGCCTATGGGAGAGAAAGGGGAAATAGAGAAAATAATGTTAATGCGGCCAGGGGAAGTTTATGATTTACAGGAGGAGAAGGTTAGGACGATGTTACGTCAGTTCGAATTGAAGGAACTTAAAATGAGGGTTTAATCAGTGTATGCGTAGCAAAAGAAAAAGGGAGGATTGTGAGGGATAAAGTGATTAAACCCTATTAAAGAAAGGAGTTTTAAAGAGAATTCAAACAGAGAGGGGCTGGAGAAAGGATTCTGACAGCAGAGTCTGAAGGTTGCTAGTTGCCAGACCCATCCTTGAGGCCTTGAGTAAGAAGAGATAGCTTTGTTTAGCTAGAGAAGGGGGTGATGTAGAGAGATCCCTATCAGTGGAAAGGAGTGATAGATGGGACCCCTGTCACTATAGCTTAGCTTTAGTGCTGATATAGGAAAACTGAGAGGGTTCACTAGGAGGTGAGCGAAACTGGGCCAGGTCATGAGCAATTGAGCATGCTTAATAGAAAAAAATGAATATTACAACACACCCCTGGTCAAGAAATTGCTCATTACCATGAACATGTTTGAACATGCGATGTATGATATGGGAGGTGCGAGAGGATGAACGGTGGGTTGTACCTACAGATTGTGCACCTCCGACCCTGATTGGAGAGAGGTCCGGAGGAGAAATTGAATGTAAGATTTTGTGTATAAAGGGGGATGATCTCCCTGGCTTCAGTGTGTCTCGAGTTGGAGAGGCACCCGGTCTGCAGACTCGTAAAATAAAGAAATCTCTTGCTTCCAGGAGTTAGTCTTTGTGTATTTATTGTGAGCATAAAGGGTATCTCACATTGGGGATTAGAGGGGTTTGGAGGGGCTTGAGGTGTTTGGAGAGGTTTGAAGTGCTTGGAGGGATTTGTATGGGGTATGTAGAAGTGGGTGTAGAGGGGTTTGATGGGGTTTGGAGGGGCTTATATGAGTTTAGAGGGGTTTGGTGTGGTTCGAAAGGGTTTGGGGGGTTAAGAGGGGTCTAGCGGAGTTAGAGGACCAGAGGGGTTTAGAGGAGGTTTAGGGGTGGTTTACATATGTTTGGGGGTTTTAGGTGGGTCTAGAGGGGGTTTAAAGGGCTTCAGAGGGGTTTAGAGGAGATAAGAGGGTGTTAAGAGGGGTTTAGAGGGGGTTAGATGGGGTTAGATGGGGTTTCGGGAGAGTTTATTGTGTTTAGGGGGGTTAGAGGGGGTTATGTGGGTTTACATGGGTCTATAAGGGTTTAGAGGGGTATCGATGGGTTTAGAGGGGGTTGGGGCGATTATAGGGGTTTGGATGGTTTTGGAGGGGTTTGAATGAGTTTACAGGGGTTCGGATTGTTTTGGAGGATTTTCGAGTGGTTTGTAGGGGGTTAGATGGGTTTGGTGGGGTTTGCGGGTTTGGGAGGGGTGGAGAGGGATTTATAGTGGTTTGGAGGGGTTTGGAGGTGTTCAGAGATGCTTAGAGGGGCTTCGAAGGGTTTGGATAGGGTTGGAGGGGTTTGGAGGGTTTACTGGGGCTTAGAGTTGTTGACTCTGCCGCTGCGCCACCGTTTACTGGCACCCTCCCTATAATATCCCATTTACTGGTGCCATTTCCTAAATCCCCCATATACTGGTGTCCTCCCATAAATCACCATTTAATGCTGCGCTCCCCCGAATTCCCCATTTATTAGTGCCCTCCCCTAATTCCCCATTTAGCTCTTACCAAGCTCGCACATTTAGCACTCGGCTCACAATTTTCGCACCAGCTCGCACTTTTCGGACCAGGCTTGCATTTTCGCAGACGGCTCGGACTTTTCGCATTCAGGCTCGCACTTTTCGCATCCAGGCTCGCACTTTTCGCACCAAGCTCGCACTTTTTGCAGTACCCTCGCATTTTTCGCACCAGGATCGCAGTTTTAGAACCAGACTCGCACTTTCAACATATAAACATATAAATTAGGTGCAGGAGGAGGTCATTCGGCCCTTCGAGCCAGCACTGTCATGCATTGTGATCATGGCTGATCGTACCCTATTAATGACCTGTGCCTGTCTTCTCCACGTATCCCTCGTCTCCGCTAGCCCCTACAGCTCTATCGAACTCTCTCTTAAAGCCATCCAGTGACTTGGCTTCCACTGTCCTCTATGGCAGGGAATTCCATTAATTCACAACTCTCTGGGTGTAAACGTTTTTGCTCACCTCAGTCTTAAATTACCTCCCCTTTATTCTAAGACCGTGGCCCCTGGTTCTGGTCTCGCCCAAGATTGGGAACATTTTTCTTGCATCTTGCTTGTACAGTCATTTTATAATTTTATATATTTCTGTAAGACTTCCCCTCATCCTTCTAAATTCGAGTGAATACAAGCCTAGTCTTTTCAATCTTTCATCATATGACTGTCCTACCATCCCAGGGATTAATCTCGTGAGCCTACGCTGCACTGCCTCAATCACAAATTAATATACCAAAACTGGACACGATACTCCAAATGTGGTCTCACCAGAGGCCAATACAACTGCAGAAGAACCTCTTTACTCCTATACTGAAATCCTCTTGTTATGAAAGCCAACATTCCATTAGCTTTCTTCACTGCCTGCCTGCTGTAAGCCAACTTTCAGTGACCGGTGTACAAGGATGCCCAGGTCTCGCTGCACTCCTCCCTTACCTAACCTAACCCCATTGAGATAATAAGCTGGCCCCTTGTTTTTGCCGCCAAAGTGGATAACCTCACATTTATCTATATTATACTGCATCTGCCACGAATCTGTTCAGGTCACCCTGCAACCTCCTAACATCCTCTTCACAGTTCACACTGCCACCCAGCTATGTGTCATCCGTAAACTTGCTAGTGTTGCTCCTAATTCCCTCTTACAAATCATTAACATACAGTGGCTTGCAAAAGTTTTCATACCCCTTGAACTTTTCTACATTTTGTCACGTTAGAACAACAAACGTAAATGTATTTTATTGGGATTTTATGTGATAGACCAACACAAAGTGGCGCATAATTGTGATGTGGAACGAAAATGATACATGGCTTTTACATTTTTTAACAAATAAAAAACTGAAAAGTGTAGCGTGCAAAAGTATTCAGCCCCCTTCACTCTGATACCCCTAAATAAAATGCAGTGCAATCAATTGCCTTCAGAAGTCACCTAAATAGTAAATAGAGTCCACTTGTGTGTAATCGAATCTCAAAATAAATACAGCTTTCTGTGAAGGCATCAGAGGATTGTTAGATAACATTAGTGAACAAACAGCATCATGAAGCCTAAGGAAAGCACCAGACAAGTCATGGATAAAGTTGTGGAGACGTTTAAAGCAGGGTTAGGCTATAAAAAATATCCCAAGCTTTGAATATCTCACGGAGCACTGTTCATACCATCATCCGGAAATGGAAAGAGTATGGCGCAACTGCAAACCTACCAAGACATGGTCGCCCACCTAAACTGACAGGCCGGGCAATGAGGGAATTGATCAGAGAAGCAGCCAAGAGGCCCATGGTAACTCTGGAGGAACTGCAGAGATCCACAGCTCAGGTGGGAGAATTTGTCCACAGTACAACTATCAGTCGTGCACTCCACAAATTGGGCCTTTATGGAAGAGTGGCAAGAAGCAAGCCATTGTTGAAACAAAGCCATAAGAAGTCCCGTTTGTAGTTTGCCACAAGCCATGTGGGGGACACAGCAAACATGTGGAGGAAGGTGCTCTGGTCTGAGGAGACCAACATTCAAGTGTTTTGGCCTAAATGCAAAACGCTATGTGTGGCGGAACACTAACACTGCACATCACCGTGAACACACCATCCCCATTGTGAAACAGGGTGGTGGCAGCATCATGCTGTGGGAATGTTTTTCTTCAGCAAGGACAGGGAAGCTGGTCAGAGTTGATGGGAAGATGGATGGAGCAAAATACAGGGGCAATTTTGGAAGAAAACCTGTTAGAGTCTGCAAAGGACTTGAGACTGGAGCGGAAGTTCACCTTCCAGCAGGACAACGACCCTAAACATTCAGCCAGAGCTACAATGGAATGGTTTAGATCAAAGCATATTCATGTGTTAGAATGGCCCAATCAAATGCCAGACCTAAATCCAATTGAGAATCTCCGGTAAGACTTGAAAATTGCTGTTCACAGATGATCTCCATCCAATGTTTTTTAAAAAAATATTTTTATTAGAAGCATTGCATATTATCAAAGGTACAACAGTACTTCAAATACGAGTTAGACTTGTCCCAAACGTTGTACAGATGTTACGGGATAATTTACATATGCTACTGTTTTTTTGGGGGGGAAGGTAAGGGAGTGGAAAAAAAAGTAAAAGTATAAATCGATAATCAAGAAGTGGTGATTAAATATTAATGATTATATATGAACAAATAAAAATTAAAAAATAATAAAGATACACAAATTAAAAAATAAAACCGTTTATTATATAATAAAACAAATAAAATAAGGGATACATCTTAACAATCAATTGAACAGTTTCACATAACAATATCTATAGAGACTTGTATACAGATCCCAGAATACATCTTTTCATCTAATCCCACACCAGGGTACTTATTGAGTTACGGTGCTGAGCTCAGCCACCCCTTTAAATAATCAAAGAATGGAGACCATATCTGTTCAAAAAGTTCATATTTGTCCACTAGGACAAACCTAATTCTCTACAAATCCAACATCTCCGACATTTCCTCAGTCCACATTTTGATTGTGGGGATAACGTTCCCTTCCAGAATTTTAATATTATTCCAATTATCAAACCGTAATCAAGAAAATGTCTTTGACTTACTGTTAATAGTAAGCTTGAGTTAGGAACTCCTAATATTATTAGCTTTAGGTCAGGGTCCAATTTAGTTTTAAGATCTTCAGAAATGTTTTCAAAAATATCAGCCCAATAACTATTAAGTTTTATGCATGTTGCAAAACTATGCGTTAAGTTAGCTTCTAAATTCTGACATTTATCGGAAATAGAAGAAATGTTAGAGTTATATTTAATTTCGTTTTAGCGCAGTTTAATCCATGTAATACTTTAAATTGTACCAAAATATGTCTGGCATTTAATGAACATCGGTGTATACGTTGTAAACTTTCTTCTCAAGTGTCTTTCATTATAGAGAGACCTATTTCATTGCCCCATACCTGTCGGTATCTCTCATTCCAATCTGACTGAGCTTGAGCTATTTTGCAAAGAAGAATGGGCAAACATTTCCGTATCTAGATGTGCAACGCTGGTAGAGACATAACCCAAAAGACTTGCGGCTGTAATTGCAGCGAAAGGTGGTTCTACAAAGTATTGACTCAGGGGGGCAGAATACTTTTGCACGCCACACTTTTCAGTTTTTATTTGTAATACAATTTGGAAACAATGTGTCATTTTCCTTCCACTTCACAATTATGCACCAGTTTGTGTTGGTATATCACATAAAATCCCAATAAAATACATTTACGTGTGTGGTTCTAACGTGACAAAATGTGGAAAAGTTCAAGGGGTATGAAAACATTTGCATGCCTTGTGTATGGTAAACAGTTGCGGCCACAACACCGAGCATTGTGGCACTCCACTCGCCACTGCCTATCATTCTGAAAATGACCCGTTCACTCCTACTATTTGCTTCCGATCTGCTATCCGATTTTATTCTATTCCTAACTTCTCTTGGCAGCCACGCGCGTCTCCTACACGCCTTAGAATCATTCTTCCTTTATGGAATTAAATGATCCTGCGTCTCCCGGATTATGCCCATAAATGTCTGCCAATACTGTTCCGCCGTCATTCCTGCCAGCATCCCTTTCCAGTCTACCTTGGCCAGCTCCCCTCTCACGCCTTCATAGCGCCCTTTGTTCAACTGCGTCACTGACACTTCCGAACTAACATACTCCTTCTCAAATTACAGATTAAAACTAATCATACTATGATCATTACCTCCAAGCGGTTCCCTGACCTCGAGTTCTCTTATCATATCTGGTTCATTGGACAACACTAAATACAGAATTGCATTTTCTCTGGTCGGCTCCATTACAAGCTGCTCTAAGAATCCATCTCGGAGACATTCTACAAACTCTTTCTTTGGGTCCTGAACCACCCTAATTTTCCCAGTTAACTGCACATTGAAATCCCCCATCACCATGGTGGCATTATCTTTGTAACATGCCTGTTTTAACTCCTACGCCCTACATTCTGGCTACTATTTGGGGGTCTGTCGGTAACACCAATTGCCTTTACATTTTCTCAACTCAATCCACAGTGACTGTACCTCGTCAGTCCCTATGCCTTCCCTCGCAAGGGGCTGAATTCCATCCCTCACCAGCAGAGCTACCCCCATCCTCGTGCCCACCTATCAGTAATTTCTATATAATGTATAACCTTGAATATTACGTTCACAGGCCTAATCCTCCTGCAGCCACGTCTCAGCAATCCCCACAATGGCATATCTACCAACCTCTAACTGAGTCTCAAGCTCATCTACTTTACTTCTTATACTTCGCGCATCCATATACAATAATTTTAATTCCTTATTCCTAGACCTATTAGTTTGACGTCAGTGGTGGGCAAATTAATGGAAAGGATACTTAGTGATAATATATATAAGCATCTGGAAAAACAGGGTCTGATCAGGAACAGTCAACATGGATTTGTGCCTGGAAGGTCATGTTTGACAAACATTCTTGAATTTTTTGAAGCGGTAACTAGGGAAATTGATGAGGGTAAATCAGTGGATGTTGTCTATATGGATTTCAGTAAGGCCTTTGACAAGGTTCCCCATGGAAGGTTGGTTCAGAAGGTTCAATCTTTGGGTGTTAATGGCGGAGTAGCAAGATGGATTCAACAGTGGCTGAATGGGAGATGTCAGAGAGTAATGGTGGATGGCTGTTTGTCAGGTTGGAAGCCGGTGACCAGTGGGGTGCCTCAGGGATCTGTGTTGGGTCCACTGTTGTTTGTCATGTACATCAATGATCTGGATGATTGGGTGGAAATTGGATAAGTAAGTATGCAGATGATACTAAGATAGGTGGTATTGTGGATAATGAAGTAGATTCTCAAAGTCTACAGAGAGATTTGGGCCATTTGGAAAAGTGGGCTGAAAGATGGCAGATGGAGTTTAATGCTGATAAGTGTGAAGTGCTACATCTTGGCAGGACAAATCAAAATAGGACGTACATGGTATATGGTAGGGAATTGAGGAATGCTGTGGAACAGAGGGATCTAGGAATAACTGTGCATAGTTCCCTGAAGGTGGAATCGCATGTAGATAGGGTGGTAAAGAAAGCCTTTGGTGTGCTGGCCTTTATAAATCAGAGCATTGAATATAGGAGTAGGGAAGTAATGTTAAAATTGTACAAGGCATTGGTAAGACCAATTCTGGAGTATGGTGTACTATTTTGGTCGCCTAGTTATAGGAAGGATGTCAACAAAATAGAGAGAGTACAGAGGAGATTTACTAGAATGTTGCCAGGGTTCCAGCAACTATGTTACAGAGAAAGGTTGAACAAGTTAGGTCTTTATTCTTTGGAGCGCAGAAGGTTAAGGGGGGACTTGATTGAGGTCTTTAAAATGATGAAAGGGATAGACAGAGTTGACGTGGATGAGCTTTCCCCATTGAGGGTAGGGAAGATTCAAACAAGAGGGCATGACATGAGAATTAAGGGACAGAAGTTTAGGGGTAACGTGAGGGGGAACTTCTTTACTCAGAGGGTGGTGGCTGTGTGGAATTAGCTTCCAGCAGAGGTGGTGGAGGCAGGATCGATTTTAACATTTAAAAGTAAAGTGGATAGGTATATGGACGTGAAGGGAATGGAGGGGTATGGTCTGCGTGCAGGTAGATGGGACTAGGGGAAAACAAATGGTCGGCACGGACTGGAAGGGCCGAGAGGGCCTGTCTCCGTGCTGTAATTGTTATATGGTTATATGGTTATGCCTCTCACCTTTCACATCGATCCCTATTACACTTGGCATAATACTCCTATTACCTTGTGAGCTTCCTTTCCCGTTAATTCTGGGCTCATTCACCATCCATTTAGTCTCTTTCCCTTTAACTGTCCTCGACTATCCCATTTTACAGCCCACCCCCCTTATTCATTTTAAAACCACCCGTGCAGTAGTGGCAAACCTGCCTGCCAGAAAGCTGCCCCCCCCTTGTTAAGATGCAATCCGTCCCTTTTGTACCCCCTTAGTCCAAAACCGTTTACCCTTACTCCAACACAGATCCCAGTGATCTAAGAATCTAAATCCCTGCCCCGACACAAGTTCCTCAGCAATACATTCAGTTTCCGTGTCTCCCTGTTCCTGCTCTAGCCAGCACGAGGAACTGGAAGCAAGCATCAATTTTCGCACGAGTATCGCAATATTCGCACAAGGCTCGTAGTTTTCGCACCAGGCGCCCACATTTCGCAGCAGGCTTGCACTTTTCGTACCAGGCTCTCTCTTTCCGTTGCAGGTTTAGAGGATTTTGGAGGGGTGGGATTTCGAGGGGTTTCGAGAGGCTTAGAGGGGTTTGGAAAGTTTGGATGGGGTTTAGAGGGGCATGGAGTGATTTAAAGGAATTTGGAGGGGTTTGAACGGGTAGAGAGGGGTTTGGTGGGGATTTGGAGGGGGGTTGGAGGGGTTTGAGGGGTTTGGAGAGGTTTGGAGGGGTTTGGGTTGGGTTACTGGGGCTTAGAGTTGTTTACTCTGCCGCTGAACCATTGTTTACTGGCGCCGTCCCCTAATTTCCCATTTACTGGTGCCATTCCCTAAATCCCCATTTACTGGTGCTATTCCCTTAATCCCCATTTACTGGTGTCCTCCCCTAATTCACCGTTTAATGCTGCGCGTTAATTCTAGGTGTGTGTAGAGGGGGTTTAGAGGGCTTTGGATGGGCTTGGAGGTGTTTAGATGGGCTTTAGAGGGGTGTGGAGGTGTTTAGATTGTGAGTAGAGAGGCTTTGGGTTTAGGGGGATCTAGAGGGGGTTTAGAGGGGATTACAGGCGTTTCCGTGGGTTTAGATGTGTTTACAGTTGTTTACAAGGGGTTTAGATGGGTTTACAGGGGTTCATTGTGGTTTAGAGTGGTGTAGAGTGGTTTAGAGGCGTTTCGAGGTGTTTCGATGGGTTTCGAGGGGTTTCGAGGTGTTTCGAGGTGTTTCGAGGGATTTAGAGGGATTTCGAGAGATACAATTTAGAATAGCAGCAGGCTCAAAAAAACACTTTTTAACTTAAACATCCATCACAGTGACTCATACATATTTCTCACTGTGATGGAACGCGATATAATATTCAAGTCCGTTAAATCCTACGCAGTGATTTAGAGAGATTTAGAAGGCTTCACAGGAGATTACATGGGGCGTTGAATGAATTACAGGGGTTTAGAGTAGTTTAGAGGTGTGTAGAAGGGTTTAGACGGCTTTGGAGGGGTTTACAGGGGGGCGTAGAGGGGTTAGAAGAATTTTGAAGGGTTTAGAATGGGTTAAAGTGCTTTAGAGTGTGGTTAGGGGGGTTTAGAAGGGGTTTAGAGTGCTTCAGAATGGATTTAGAGGGGATATAGAGGCTTGAGGGGGGTTAGAGGGGGTTTAGAGGGGTTGAAAATCGGTGTACATGGGTTTACAGGGTTCACATGGGTTTATTGGGAATTACAGGGGTTTACAGTGATTGATAGAGGTATACAGTGGTTTAGAGAGGTTTATTCAGATTTAGATTCAGATTCCTTTATTGTCATTCAGACCTTTCGGTCTGAACGAAATGTGTTAAGTCAGAGTTCACCAAGCACCTCCTCACTGTGGTGAAGCAAAAGTCTTTAAGGTCTTTGTCATTTTCCCCTACTTGTTCCCCCTCTGTACTGAGGCAATCCAGGCCCGCGACGTCATCGTCCACCAGGCCCGCGGCCGAGCCTCCGAAGCCAGGCTGCCACCGCCGCCGCCGCCGGAACGCCGGAACACCACCACAGCTCCCAACCACGGGAACGCTGGAGCCGCCGGAGCTCTGAAGCCGGGCCGCCGCTGGAGCACCCGCTGGAGAGCCGCTGGAGCGCCGCAACCGGGCCGCCGCTGGAACACCCGCTGGAGAGCCGCTTGGAGAGCCCGCTTAACACCCGCTGGAGTGCTGGAGCGCCGAAGCCCCGAAGCCCCGAAGCCCCGAAGCCGGGCCGCCGCCGCCGCCGCTGGAACACTGGAGCTCTGAACGCTCGCCACAGCTCCGAGGCCACCAGCTCCGCCACCAGGCCTCAGCACAGACGGAGACGGTGACGGGGGACACGACAAGAAAAGGTCGCATCCCCCCGAAGGGAGAGACTAAAACCTTGTTTCTCCCACCCCCCCCCCCCACACAAACACAGCCTAATAAACCAAAAATTCTAACTAAAAACAGACACAAAAGGACGAAAAAAAGAAAAAACAGACGGACTGCAGGTGAGCCGCAGCTGCCACGCAGCGCCGCCACTTCCGGAAGGGGGTATTAGAGGGGGTTTGAGGGGTTTACAAGGATTTACATGTGTTTATAGGCGTTTACAGGGGTGTAGACGGGTTTACAGGCGTTTACCAAAGTTTAGAGGGGCGTTGAAGGGTTTAGAGGGGTTTGGATGGGTTTAAAGGGGTTTAGAGGTGATTGGAGTGTTTGTAGGGCTTTAGAGGCGTTTGGAGGGGTTTGGAGGTGTCTGGCTTGGGTTGGAGGGATTTAGAGTGGTCGGAGGGGTTATGAGGGGCCTGGAGGGGTTTGGAGGGGCTTGGCAGGGTTGGAGGGGTTTATAGTGGTTTGGATGGGGTTTGGAGGGTTATAAAGCGGTTTATAGGGGTTTGGAGGGGTTGGAGGGGTTTAAAGGGGTTTAGATGAAGTGTAGGCTTAGAATTTAGAGGGGTTTAGATAGGTTTTACAGGTGTTTAGTGGGGTTTGGCGGGGTTGAAGGCGTGTACGGGTGTTTAGTGGGGATTAGAGGGGTTCGGAGGGGTTTGGAGGGCTGTAGAGGGGTGTGGAGGGGTTTAGAGAGGTTTGGGAGTGTCTGGAGGCGTTTTGCGGGGTTTAATAATAATAATAGTAATAATAATAATAATAATAATAATAATAATAATAATAATAATAATAATAATAATAATAATAATAATAATAATATATTTTATTGTCATTTCACATAAGTGCAACGAGATTTGGTTTGCAACTTCCAACCGATATGATAACTTATTCGACAAATATAACTTAGGTTAAAATTCCCTGAGAACAAGATTTGTAAAAACGAACATTAGACCAGTAAAATCAACACAGTCTAAAGTGCGAGGCCGGGGTGGACAGTCCATGGGGGTGGGGGGGCCCTCAGCAGGGCCGGTTCAAAGCCGCTATCGTTCTGGGAACGAAGCTGTTCCTGAGTCTGGTGGCGCAGTCGTAGAAGGCCTTGTACCGTCTGCCGGACAGTCCAAAGGTGAGAGGAGTCGTTATGTATGCTGACGGCCTTCCTGAGGCACCGTTATTGGTAGATGCCCTCCAAGGCTGGTAGTGGTGTCCCAATAATCTGTTGCACTCTGTGGACAACGCGCTGAAGAGCTCTCCTCTCCGCCTCCGTGCAGCTGAGATACCACACAGAGATGCCATACGTTAGTATGCTCTCTGTGGTGAATCAGTAGAAGGTCGTCAGCAGCTGTTGGGGCAGACCAGTCCGTTTCAATGTTCTTAGGAAGACCAGTCGTTGCTGTGCCTTTTTGACCAGCGCAGCGGTGTTGGTGGCCCATGTGAGGTCCTCTGAGATGTGAGTGCCCAGAAACGTGAAGCTGGACACTCTCCCCACACTATCTCCGTAGATGGAGATTGGGGCGTAGTCCCCATTCAGTGACCTCCTGAAGTCGATAATCAGCTCCTTGGTCTTGGAGGTATTTAGCGACAAGTAGTTCTGTGAGCACCAATCCGCCAGGTTTGGCACTACCGCTCTACAGTTTGTTTCATCACCGTTGGTGATCAGCCCGATCACCGTTGTGTCCTCTGCAAACTTGACAATGGTGTTGTTGTCAAATGCAGGGACACAGTCGTGTGGGAAGAGGGAGTAGAGCATGGGGCTCAGTACACAGCCCTGTGGTGTGCCGGTGCTCAGGGTGATAGTGGAGGACAGGTGCGGACCCAGTCCCACTGCCTGCGGTCGCTCCACCAGAATGTTCAGGATCCAATCGCATATCAGTGAGTTGAGGCCTAGCTGGTGGCGTTTGGTGGTGAGCTTGGTGGGGATGACCATCTTGAAGGCAGAGCTATAGTCAATTAAGACCATCCTCACGTAGGTGCCCTGTCTTTTCAGGTGGGTCAGGACAGTGTGAGGAGCCACAGAGATGGCATCCTCTCTGGATCTATTTGCCCTGTATGCAAATTGATGAGAGTCCAATGATGCAGTTGCTGGTTTTGATGTGGTAGAGGACCAGCCTTTCAAAGCACTTCATTGGTATTGGAGTCGGGGCAACCGGGCGGTAGTCATTCAAGTCGGTGACTTTAGACTTCTTCGGCACCGGCACTGTGGTAGCTGTCTTCAGGCACTTGGGGACCGTTGCCAGAGATAGAGGCAGGTTGAAGATCCTCGTAAATACCTCCGCCAGCTGAACAGCACAGTCCTTTAGTACCCTACCCTGGACTACATCCGGCCGGCAACCTTGCGTGGATTGATCCTACGCAGAGCGCACTGTACTTCCTGGGTGCTCAGTGTTAAGGCCTGTCCCTCCGCTCTAGCCGGGGTTGTTTTTCTCCTGGTGGTGTTACAGTGTCGAAGCGGGCGAAGAAGGTGTTTAATTCATTGGCTAGTGTGATATCACTGTGGGGCAGACGGGGCTGCTCTTGCAGTTAGTGATGTCCCTGTCACCCTGCCACATGCTTCTGGTGTCCGCGGAGTTGAAGTGGTCTCGCACCCTTTGCCTGTGGATGTCTTTGGCTTTTTTATGCCTTTGTTCAGGTTTGACCTGGCAGCACTGTAGGCGGATGTGTCCCTGGATTTAAGGGCAAAGGTGCGTGCCCTTAGCAGATTCAGAACCTCCGTGTTCATCCACGGTTGGCGGTTTTGGAACATCTTTATTTCCTTGTCCACTGTGACAAACTCCACACAGCAGTTGATGTAGCACACCACAGTGGATGTGTATTCCTCCAAGTCTACCTCTGTACCACTGGTAGCCTGTTGTGCAAACAAGTTCCAGTCGGTGCGATCAAAGCAGTCCTGGAGTTGTAGGGTGGCGTACTCGGGCCATATTTTGACTGTCTTTATTGCACGTTTGGTCTTGCGGATGAGGGGTTTGTATGCAAGCAGTAGAAACAGTGAGAGGTGATCGGATTGTCCCAGGGATGGGCAAGGGAGGGCTCTGTATGCGTCCTCGATGTTGGTGTACACTTTACCCAGCGTGTTTGAGCCCTTGGAAGGGCACTGCACATGCTGGTGGAATTTGCGGAGTGCAGCTCGTAGGTCCACATGGTTAAAGTCCCCTGCAACAATGAAGGCACCGTCGGGGTGAGCATCCTGCTACTTGCTGATGGCCGAGTGCAGCTGTAGAGAGGTAGAGGGATTTTGAGGGAGCTTAGAGGAGGTAGAAGTGGTTTAGAGGGGATTAGAGGGGTATGGAGATGTTTAGGAAGATGTAGGGGGTCTAAAGGTCGTCTAGAGTTCTTTATGGGGGATTAGAGGGAGTTAGAAGGGGTTATTGGGCTTTAGAGGGAGTTAGTATGGGGTTTGCAAGGGTTTACAGGCGGTTTACATGGGTTTAGAGGGGGTTTAGACGGGTTCAGATGTGTTTAGAGGAGTTTGTTTAGAGATATTTAAAGATTAATTTCCAGGGGTTTAGAGGTCGTTTAGATGGTTTTAGAGGTAGTTTCGAGGTGTTTCGAGTGTGTAGCTATGTGTAGAGGGGTTTATACATGGTTAGATGGGTTTAGATGAGTTTATAGTGAGTTTACAGGGGTTTATATGGGTCTAGAAGGGTGTATAGGGGTTTAGATTGGTATACAGAGG
The DNA here is from genome assembly GCA_035221665.1 of Okamejei kenojei. Classification (NCBI taxonomy): domain Eukaryota; kingdom Metazoa; phylum Chordata; class Chondrichthyes; order Rajiformes; family Rajidae; genus Okamejei; species Okamejei kenojei. The sequence continues at coordinate 40,940 of JAVHYY010000799.1, forward strand.
TTTAGCGGGGTTTAGAGGGGGTTAGAGTTGTTTGCAGGGGGTTTACAGGAGACTACATGGAGGGGTTTCCAGGAGTTTCGTTGGGTTTAGCGGTGTTTCGAGGGGGTTTAGAGGGGACTGAATTGGTTTAGAGGGGTTTAGAGGGAATTGGAGGGGTTTAGAGGAGTTTGGACGGGTTTGGAGGGGTTTGAAGGGGTTTGGAGGGGTGTGTGTGAGAGGTGTTTGGAGGAGTTTGGTTGGGTCTAGGGGTGTTTAGAGGAGATTAGATGACTTTAGAGGGGTTTGGATGAATGTGGAGGGGTTTGTAGGGATTTACAGTGATTTGCATGGGTCTAGAAGTGTTTACAGGCGTTTAGAGGGGTTTACCAGGGTTTAGAGGGAGTTAGATGGGTTTACAGGTGTTTACAATGGTTTTGATGCGTTTACAGGGTTTTCAGTGGATTACATGCGCTTACGGGGGTTAGAGGCTTTTGGGGCCGTTTACATGAGGTTTAGAATGGTTTAGAGAGTCTTATAGTGGTTTAGATGGGGTTAGATTGGTTTAGAGTTGTTTAGTGGTGTTTCGATGGGTTTCGAGGGGTTCCGAGTGGTTTAGAAGTGGTTTGGATTGGTTTAGATGGGGATTTAGAGGGGATTGGATGGGTTTAGAGGGGTTTCGAGGGGATTGGACCGCTTAGAGTGTGCTCGGTGGGGTTTAGATGTATTTGGAGGGGTTTAAAGCAGATTAGGGCGTTTACAGGAGGTTATAGGGGTTTAGACAGGATTACATGGTTTTATAGTGGTTTGGAGGTGGTTGGAGGTGTTCACTTGTGTTCTGATGGGTTTGCAGGGTTTAGATGATTTGGAAGGGTTTGTAGGGAGTTTACATTGGTCTCTAGGGGATTTAGAGGTGTTTGAAAGGGTTTAGATGGGGTGTAGATTGGGTTTACAGGGTTTACCGGGTATTAAAGAGGTTTACATGGGTCTAGAAGGATTTACAGGGAGTGAGAGGTATACAGTGGTTTAGAGGGTGTTTGAGGGGTTTACCAGGGTTTACATGTGTTTATAGGCATTTACAGGGGGTTTAGTCCGGTTTACAGGCGTTTACCGGGGTTTAGAGGGGTTTACAAGGGTGTGGAGGTGTTTGGAGGTGTTTGGAGGTGCTTGGTGGGGTCTGGAGTGGGTTGGATGTGTTATGAGGTGTTTGGAGCGGATTTGAGGGGGTTTAGATGGGTTCAGGGGGGATTGGAGAGGTTTGCGAGGGGTTTGGAGGGGTTTGGATTGGGTTGTAGGGGTCCAGAGGGGTTTGGAGGGGTTTGGAGGGGTTTGGAGGGGTTTAAAGGTGTTTAGAGGAGTTTGGAGAGGGAGAGGTTTAGAGGGGTTTAGAGGAGGTGTAGAGTGGCCTAGACATTAGAGGGGTTTAGCTAGGGTTTACAGGTGCTTAGTGGGGTTTGGCGGGTGTTGAAGGGCTGTGGAGCGGTGTGGAGTGATTTAGAGGGGGTTGGAGGTGTTTGGAGGCGTTTATCGGGGTTTAGCGAGGTAGAGGGATTTAGGTCAGTCATTCATATAATTGGTGAGTCATTCATACAATTTAGAACATGCAACAGACTCATAAAAACACATTTTAACATAAAACATCCGTCACAGTGATCTACACATTCCTCAATGTGATGGAAGGCGAAATAAAGTTCGTCCCTTCACAGGTGTTTAGAAGGAATTACAGGGGTTTAGAAAAAGCTTGGAGGTGGGTAGAAGGGTCTGCAGGGGGTTTACATGTGTTTGGAGGCGTGTACAGGAGTTTACAGGGATTTACGGGGGTTTACAGGGGTTTACAGGGGTTTGGAGGGTTTAGAGGGATTTAAAGTTTTTAGAGGTCGTTTAGATGGGCTTAGAGGGGGTTTCGAGGTGTTCAGATGGGTATAGAGGGGTTTGTTTAGACATATTTATAGATGGGTTTCGAGGGGGTTAGAGGATGTTTAGATGGGTTTAGAGGGGGTGTCGAAGGGTTCCGAGTGTTTAGCGATGTTTATAGGGGTTTATAAATGGTTAGATAGGTTTAGATGAGTTTAGAGGGAGTTTACAGGTGTTTACATGGGTTGACATGAGTCTAGAAGGCTTTATAGGGGTTTAGAGGGGTATACAGTGGTTTAGCGGGGTTTAGAAGGGGTTAGAGTTGTTTGCAGGGGGTTTACAGGGGACTACATGCGTTTACAAGGATTTAGAGGTGTTCATAAAGGTTTAGAGAGGTTTGGAGGAGTTTCGATGGGTCTAGAGGTTTTTTCGAGGGCTTTTGAGGGGTATCGATGTGTTTTGAGGGGGTTAGAAGGGTTTCGAGTGGCTTTCAGGGATTTTGAGGTGTTTCAAGTTGTTTCTAGCGGTTGAGAATGGGTTCGATGTGCTTCGAGGGGTTTGCCGGTGTTTAGAGGGGTTTAGCGTGGTTTCGAGAGGTTTGCAGGGTTTAAAGGGGTCTGGAGCGGTCGACAGGCGGTTGACAGAGGTTTACAGGGACGTACAGGGAGGTTTGGACGGGTTTAAGGGGGTTTAGAGAGTGATTCAAGGGGGTTAGAGCGGTTTGGGGGGGGGGGGTTGGAGGGATTTTAGATGGGTTGAAAGAGTGTTAAAGGGGGATGAGAGGGGATTTTGAGTTAGAGGTTTTTATAGCGGTTTAGAAGTGGTTAGATTGGTTTAGATGTTTTAGCTGGGTTTAGAATGTTTTAGATGCGTTTATCGGGGGATGTAGAAGGGGTTCAGATGATTTACGGGGTGTATAGGGGGGGGCTTAACATGGGTTTAAACGTGTTTAGAGGAATTTAGAGATGGTGTGGAGGGCTATATTGTGGTTTACAGGGGTTTAGAGGGGTTTGAGATGGTTGCAGGTTTTAGAGGGCCGTAGAGGGATAGAGAGGTTTACAGGGGTTTACAGGGGGTTTAGAGGCGTTTGCAAGGTTAGGCAATTACAGGCGTTTACGGGGGGTTTAGAGGGGTTTCGAGTGGTTTAGAGGCGTTTCGATGGGTTTGGATAGGTTTCGAGGTGTTTTGAGGGGTTTCGACTGGCCTCGAGAGGTTTGGAGGCCTTTCGAGGGTTTCGATGGGGGTGTAAAGAGGGTTTACAGGGTTTACAGGGGTTTACAGGGGATAACAGGGGTGTACATGGGTCTGGAAGGGATTACATGGATTTAGAGAGGTATACAGTGGTTTAGAGGGGTTTAGAGGGAATTGGAGGGTTTTACGAGGGTTTGCATTTGCTTATAGGCGTTTGCCGGTGTTTAGACGGGTTTAATGGCGTTTACCGGAGTTTAGAGGTGTTTAGACGGGTTTGGACATGTTTGGAGGGGTTATGTGGGGTTTAGAGAGGTTTAGATGGGATTGGAGAGGTTTGAAGAGGTTTGTTGGTGGTTTGGAGTGGTTTGGAGGGTTTTGGAGGGGTTTGAATGGGGCTATATGTGGTTTATAGGGGTATAGGGGTTAGAGGGGTTTAGAGGAGGTGCAGAGTGGATTAGACTTTAGAGTGGTTTAGATGGGGTTTACGGGTGTTTGGCGGGGTTGTAGGCGAGTAGAGGTGTTTAGTGGTGATTATAGGGCGTTGGAGGGGTTTGAAGGGGTCTGGAGGGGTTTGGTGGGCTGTAGAGGGGTGTGGAGGGGTTTAGATGGTTTTGGGGTGTTTGGAGGCGTTTAGCTGGGTTTAGAGGGGTGGAGAGATTAAGATGGAGTTTAGAGGGATTTAGAGTACTTTAGAGGCGTTTCGATGGGGTACGATGGGTTTCGAGGTGTTCTGAGGGGTTTAGAGTGGTTTCGAGGAGTTTGGAGGCCTTTCGATGGGTTTCGAGGGCTTTCGAGGGCTTTCGAGGGGTTTAGAGGGGTTAGTGGGGTTTCGAATGGTTTAAAGGGGATTGGGTGTGTTTCGACGTGTTTCATTGGGTTTGAGGTGGTTTAGAGAGGTATAGAGGGGTTTGGAATATTTAGAGAGGTGTGGTGGGGTTTTGATGGGTTTGGAGGTGTTTGGAGGTGTTTGGAGGAGTCTGGAGGTGTTTACAGGGGATTAGAGGGCATCGGAGGGGTTTGGATGGGTTTGGAGAGATTTAGAGGGGTTTGGAGGAATTTGGAGAGGTTTCGAGGGGTGTGGAGGGATTTAGAGGTTTAGAGATAGTTGGAGGGGTACATGGAAGGGTTTAGAAAGGGTTAGATGGGTTTATATGAGTTTATACGTGGTTTACAGGGATTGACATGGGTTTAAATGAGTCTGGAAGGGTTTATCGGGGTTTAGAGGGATACACAGTGGTGTAGCGGGGTTTAGAGAGGGTTAGAGTTGTTTTCATGGGGTTTACAGGGGACTACATGCGTTTACAGTGGTTTAGAGGTGTTTAGAATGGTATAGAGGGGTTTGGAGTGTTTCGCAGGGGTTTCGATGGGTTTAGTGGTGGTTCGTTGGCTTTTGAGGGGTATCGATGGGTTTTGAGGTGGTTAGAGATGTTTCGAGTGATTTAGAGGGGTTTCGAGGTGTTTCAAGTTGCTTAGAGCGGTTGGAAATAGGTTCGAGGTGCTTCGAGGGGTTTCGAGGGGTTTAGAGGGGTTTAGAGTGGTTTCGAGGGGTTTCGAGTGTTTCAGAGGGGATTGCAGGTGTTTAGAATGCTTATTCGAGGGGTTTGGAGGGTTTAAAGGGGTTTGGAGCGGTTGACAGGTGTTTGACAGGGGTTTACAGGGATGTAGAGGGGGGTTTATACTGGGGGTTTACGGGTTTATTTTACGTGTTTAGAGCTTTTTGGGGCTTTAGGGGGCTTTAGATGGCTTATTTAGAGATGGTGTGGAGGGATAACGTTTTACAGGGTTTGGAGGGGTTTAGAGATGATTTCAGGTTTTAGATGGCGTAGAGGGTTAGAGGTGTTTATAGGGGTTTACAGGGAGTTTAGAGGCGTTTACAAGTTTGAGAGGGGTTAGGCGTTTACGGGAGTTTAGAGGGGTTTAGGGTTGTTTAGAGGCATTTCGATGGGTTTCGATGGGTTTCGAGGTGTTTTGAGGGGTTTGGAGGCCTTTCGAGGGATTTCTGAAGACTTTCGAGGGGTTTAGAGGAGTTTAGAGCGGTAAGAGGGGTTCCGAATGGTTCAAAGGGGATTGGGTTTGTTTAGAAGGGTTTCGAGAGGTTTTAAGTGGTTTAAAGGTGTTTAGAGGGGATTGGAGTGTTTAGAAGGGTGTGGTGGGGTTCTGTATTCATGTTTTTCTGTATATCTTCATTATCATTTTTCCTGAGTACATACATACCCAGAGGAAACGAAAAAACGTTGCTCAACCAGTGTGCGGAAAAAAATAAATAGAAATAAAAATAAAAATACATATATCATGAGTTCCAATCGGCAGCAGCACGACAATGGCTCTGCTTCAGTGTGTCCAGGTTGGTGGTTGCTGCGCGATACTTTGGCATGGGGCAAGGTCCGTTTATCAGTCGTATAGCCTGCGGGAAGAAGCTGAGGAGCATCCTGCTGGTTTGCAGCTGATGCTCCTGGTCCTCTTCCCAGATGGCAGAATGGAGAATATGTGATGCGATGGGTGTAGGGGTCTTTGATGGTGAAGATGGCTCTGCTGATACATCACTTCCTGTATATGTCCAGCAGGAAAGGGAGTGGAGCACCAATAATGCTGCTGGTGGTCTTCACAATCCTGTCGAGTTGGTGCCGTTCGTACGCCTTGCAGCTCCCGAACCAGGAAGTGATGCCGTAGGTTAATGTACTCTAGATTGTCCTCCTATTAAAAGTTCGTAGGTGTGCAGTGGGGAGACCTGCTTTCCGTAGTCTACGGAGAGGATGTAGTCGCTGCTGGGCTCTCTTGTCCAGTGCTGTGGTGTTGGTCGAGGACAGGTGGAGTCCTAGGAACTTCACACTGCTAACCCTTTCCACATCAGCTCCATCGATGTGCAGAAGTGTATGGCGTTGTTTTCCCGCCCTCCTGAAGTCAACCACCATCTCCTTCGTTTTTCCCACGTTTAAGGGGTTTGGAGGGGTTTGGAGGAGCCTGGAGGTGTTTAGAGGGGATTACATGGCTTTGGAGGGGTTTGGATGGGTTTGGAGGGATTTAGAGCGGTTTGGAGGGATTTCGAGAGGTTTGGAGGGATTTAGAGGTTTAGAGATGGTTAGAGGGCTTTCGAGGGCTTCCGAGGGGTTTAGATGGGTTTGGATGGGTTTGGAGGGGTCTAGAGGTGTTTAGAGGGGATTAGATGGCTTTGGAGGGGTTTGGCGGGGTTTGCAGAAATGTTGAGAAGCTTGCAGGGATACAGGGGTTTACAGGGGTTTAGACAGTATTGCATGGTTTTAGAGGGGTTTAGAGGGTGTTATATGGGTTTGCAGGTGTTTCCAATGGTTTTGATGAGTTTACAGGGTTTTCAGGTGATTACAGGCGTTTACGGGGATTTCGAAGGGTTTAGAGCCGGTTCCATGAGGTTTGGAATGGTTTAGAGGGATTTATAGTGGTTAAGATGGGTTTAGATTGGTTTATAGTGGTTTCGTGGTATTTCGATGGGTTTCGAGGTGTTTATAGATGTTTTGATGGGGTTCGAGTAGTTGCGAGAGGTGCAGATGGCTTTTGAGGGGTTTCCAGGGGTTTCGAGTGTTTTAGATGGGGTTTAGATTGGTTTAGATGGGGGTTTATAGGGGATTGGAAGGGCGTAGAGTGGTTTCGAGGGGATTGGAGTGCTTAGAGTGTGTTTGGTGGGGTATAGATGTATTTGGAGGGGCTTATAGGGGTTTATTGGAGTTTACAGGATGTTATAGAGTTTTATATATGATTACATGGTTTTACAGGGGTTTAGAGTGATTTGCAGGTGGTTGGAGGTGTTCAGGTGGGTTTGACGGGTTTGCAGGGGTTTGGAGTGGTTGAAGGGGTGTAGAAGGGTTCGGAGGGATTTAGATGGGTTTAGAAATGGTTTAGAGGGGTTTAGAGAGGGTTTAGAGGGATTAGTGGGGTTTAGAGGGGTTTGAGGTGTTTAGAGGGAGTTTAGAGGGGATTGGATGGGTGTAGATTGGCCTCTAGGGGTATGGATGGGGTTGCGATGGGCTTAGAGGTGTTTGGAGGGGTTTAGAGGGGGTGTAGAGAGGGTTTACAGGGTGTACAGTGGTTTGTAGGGGATAACAGGGGTTTACATGGGGTCTAGAAGGGTGTACATGGATTTAGAGAGGTATACAGTGGTTTAATGGGTTTCCAAGTGTTTCCATGTGTTTATAGGCGTTTACAGGGGGTTTAGACGGGTTATCAGGCGTGTACCGGGGTTTGGAGATGTTTAGAAGGGTTTGGAGGTGGTTGGAGGGGTTTGGAGGGGTTTGGAGTGGTTGGGAGGGGTTTTGAGGTGTTTGTAGGGGTTATGAAGGGTTTAGAGGTGTTTAGATGGGATTGGAGAGGTTTGGAGGGGGTTGATGGTGGTTTGGAGTGGTTTGGAGGGGTTTGGAGGCGTTTGAAAGGGTTGTAGCAGTTTAGAGGGGTTTGGAGGAGTTTGGAGGGGTTTAGAGGTGTTTCAGGGGTTTCGAGGGGGTGGAGAGGTTTAGAGGGGTTTAGAGGAAGTGTAGTGGCTTAGACCTTAGAGGGGTTTAGATAGGGTTTACCGGTGTTTATTGGGATTTTGCCGGGTTGTAGGCGTCTACATGTGTTTAGTGGGGATTAGAGGGGTTTGGAGGGGGTTGGCGGGGTTTGGAGGGGTTTGGAGGGCTGTAGATGGGTGTGGATAGCTTTAGAAAGGTTTGGCTGTGTTTGGAGGCGTTTACCATATAACAATTACAGCACGGAAACAGGCCCTCTCGGCCCTTCCAGTCCGTGCCGACCATTTGATTTCCCCTAGTCCCATCTACCCGCACTCAGACCATACCCCTCCATTCCCTTCACGTCCATATACCTATCCACTTTACCCTTAAATGTTAAAATCGATCCTGCCTCCACCACTTCTGCTGGAAGCTGATTCCACACAGCCACCACCCTCTGAGTAAAGAAGTTCCCCCTCACGTTACCCCGAAACCTCTGTCCCTTAATTCTCATGTCATGCCCTCTTGTTTGAATCTTCCCTACCCTTAATGGGAAAAGCTTATCCACGTCAACTCTGTCTATCCCTTTCATCATTTTAAAGACCTCAATCAAGTCCCCCCTTAACCTTCTGCGCTCCAAAGAATAAAGACCTAACTTGTTCAACCTTTCTCTGTAACATACTTGCTGGAACCCTGGCAACATTCTAGTAAATGTCCTCTGTACTCTCTCTATTTTGTTGACATCCTTCCTATAACTAGGCGAACAAAATTGTACACCATACTCCAGAATTGGTCTTACCAATGCCTTGTACAATTTTAACATTCCTTCCCGACTCCTATATTCAATGCTCTGATTTATAAAGGCCAGCACACCAAAGGCTTTCTTTACCACCCTATCTACATGCGATTCCACCTTCAGGGAACTATGCACAGTTATTCCTAGATCCCTCTGTTCCACAGCATTCCTCAATTCCCTACCATTTACCATGTACGTCCTATTTTGATTTGTCCTGCCAAGATGTAGCACTTCACACTTATCAGCATTAAACTCCATCTGCCATCTGTCAGCCCACTTTTCCAAGTGGCCCAAATCTCTCTGTAGATTTTGAAAATCTACTTCATTATCCACAACACCACCTCTCTTAGTGTCATCTGCATACTTACTTATCCAATTTTCCACCCCATCATCCATATCATTGATGTACATGACAAACAACAGTGGACCCAACACAGATCCCCGAGGCACCCCACTGGTCACCGGCTTCCAACCTGACAAACAGCCATCCACCATTACTCTCTGACATCTCCCATTCAGCCACTGTTGAATCCATCTTGCTACTCCGCCATTAACACCCAAAGATTGAACCTTCTTAACCAACCTTCCATGGGGAACCTTGTCAAAGGCCTTACTAAAATCCATATAGACAACATCCACTGCTTTACCCTCATTAATTTCCCTAGTTACCGCTTCAAAACATTCAAGACGGTTTGTCAAACATGACCTTCCAGGCACAAATCCATGTTGACTGTTCCTGATCAGACCCTGTTTATCCAGATGCTTATATATATTATCTCTAAGCATCCTTTCCATTAATTTGCCCACCACTGACGTCAAACTAATAGGTATATAATTGCTAGGTTTATTCTTTGAACCATTTTAAAACAATGGAACAACATGCGCAGTACGCCAATCCTCCGGCACTATTCCCGTTTCTAATGACATTTGAAATATTTCTGTCATAGCTCCTGCTATCTCTACACTAACTTCCCTCAATGTCCTAGGGCATATCCTGTCAGGACCTGGAGACTTATCCACTTTTATATTTTTCAAAAGTGTCAGTACTTCCTCCTCTTTGAATCTCATAGTTTAGCGGGGTTTAGAGTGTTTGACAGATTTAGAGGTAGTTTAGATGTGTTTAGAGTGGTTTAGAGGCATTTCGATGGGTTTCGATGGGTTTCGAAGCGTTGTGAGGGGTTTCTAGTGGTTTGGAGAGGTTTGGAGGCCTTTCGAGGGGTTTCGAGGGCTTTCGAGGGGTTTACAGGGATCTAGAGGGGATTGGAGTTTTTAAAAGGGTGTGCTGGGGTTTAGAGTGGTTTAAAGGGCATTGGGTTTGATTAGAGGGGTTTTAAGTGGTGTAGAGGGGTTTAGAGGGGATTGGACTGTTTAGGGGGCTGTGGTGGGGTTTAGAGGGGTTTGGAGGGGTTTGAAGTAGTGTAGACGTGTTCGGAGGGATTTCGAGGGGTTTGGAGAGGGTTTAGAGGGGTTAGAGGACTTTAGAGAGGTTTAGGGGTTGAGGTGTTCATAGGGGGTTTAGAGGGGATTGGATGGGTTTAGAGGGGTTGCGAGGGAATTGGAGGGGATTAGGGTGTAGAGATTGGTTAGATGGTTTTGGAGGGATTTGGAAGGGTTTCTAGGGAGTTTATATTGGTCTAAGGGGGTTTGGAGGGGTTTAGAGGTGTTTGGATGAGTTTAGCTGGGGTGTAGAATGGGTGTACAGGGTTTACAGGGCATTACAGAGGTTTACATGGGTCTAGAAGGGTTTCCAGGGAGTTAGAGGTATACAGTGATTTAGAGGGGTTCAGTGGGAGATTGAGGGGTTTATAAGGGTTCACATGTGTTTATAGGCATTTACAGGATTTCAGACCGGTTTACAGGCGTTTCCGGGGTTTAGAGGGGTTTACAAGGGTTTGGAGGTGTTTGGAGATGTTTGGAGGGGTCTGCAGTGGGTTGTAGTGGTTATGAGGTGGTTGGAGAGGGTATGAGGGGTTTAGAGGGGTTTAGAGGGGATTGGAGAGGTTTGGAGGGTTTATTTGGTGGTTTGGAGTGGTTTGGAGGGGTTTGGAGGGGTTTGGAGGTGTTTGAATGGGGTTGTAGGGGTTTAGAGGGGTTTGCAGGGGTTTGGAGGGGTTTAAAGGTGTTTAGAGGAGTTTGGAGATGTTTAGCGGGGTTTAGCTAGTTAGAGGGATTTAGAGGAGGTTTACAGGGGTTTAGCGGAGGTGTAGAGTGGCTTAGACATTAGAGGGATTTAGCTAGAGTTTACAGATGTTTAGTGGGGTTTGGCGGGGGTTGAAGGGCTGTGGAAGGGTGTGGAGGATTTAGAGGGGGTTGGAGGTGTTTGGAGGCGTTCAGCGGGGTTTAGCGAGGTAGAGGGATTTAGAGGGAGCTTAGAGGGGTTTAGAAGAGGTTTACAGGGGTTTATAGGGGTATAGAGACGTTTGGGAAGGTGTAGTGGGGGTCTAAAGGTGGTAAATGGTGCTTTATGTGCGATTAGGAGGGGTTAGATGGGTTTAGAGGGGTTTAGAGGGGGTTAGTGTGGCGTTTACATTGGTTTACAGGGGTTTACATGGGTCTAGATAGGTTCACACGGGTTTACAGGGGTATAAGTTACATAAGGGATTCCCAAGTTTCGTTTATTTTTACATGCACCAATTGGTCAGTCATTCATACAATTTAGAAAAGCAACAGACTCATAAAAACACATTTTAACATAAAACATCAGTCACAGTGACCTACCCATTCCTCACTGTGAATGAAGGCGAAATAAAGTTCGCCCCTTCACAGGTGTTTAGAAGGAATTACAGGGCTTTGATGAGGGTAGAGGGGTTTACATGGGGTTTACGTGTTTAGAGGCGTTTACTGGGGGTTTACAGGGAGTTACGGGGGTTTACAGGGGTTTACAGGGGTTTGGAGGGGTTTAGAGGGGTTTAGAGGGTTTAGAGGTCGTTTAGATGGGCTTAGAGTGGGTTTAGAGGTGTTCAGATGGGTTTAGAGGGGTTTGTTTAGAGATATTTAGAGATGGGTTTCGAGGGATTTAGAGGTTGTTTAGATGGGTTTAGATGGGGTTTCGAAGGGTTCCGAGTGTTCAGCGATGTTTAGAGGGGTTATAAATGGTTAGATGGGTTTAGATGAGTCTGGGAGGGTTTATAGGGGGTTAGAGGGGTATACAGTGGTTTAACGGGGTTTAGAAGGGGTTAGTTGTTTGCAGGGGGTTTACAGGGGACTACATGCGTTTCCAGGGGTTTAGAGGTGTTCAGAAATGTTTAGAGGGGTTTGGAGGGGTGTCCATGAGTTTCGATGGGTCTAGAGGTGTGTCGATGGTTTTGAGGGGTATCGATGGGGTTTGAGGGGGTTAGAGGGGTTTCGAGTGGCTTTGAGAGATTTCGAGGTGTTTCAAGTTGTTTCTAGCGGTTGAGAATGGGTTCGATCAGTTTCGAGGGGTTTAGTGGTTTAGAGGGGATTGCAGGGGGTTTAGAGTGTGTTTTGGATGGGTTGGAGGGTTTAAAGTGGTTTGGAGCGGTCGACAGGCGGTTGACAGGTGTTTACAGCGATGTAGAGGGGTGTTTGGACGGGTTTAAGGGGGGTTTGATAATGGTTAGAGGGGGTTAGAGGCGTTTGGAGGGGGGTTTGGAGCGATTTAGATGGGTTGAAAGAGGTTTAAAGGGGGATTAGAGGGGATTTTGAGTTAGAGGTGTTTATAGCGGTTTAGAAGTGGTTAAATTGGTTTAGATGGTTCAGCGGGGTTAAGAATGTTTTAGATGAGTTTATCGGGGGATTTAGAAGGGGTTTAGAGGGATTTACGGGAGGTATAGGGGGGGGGGGGCTTTAGATGGGTTTAAACGTGTTTAGAGGAATTTAGAGTTGGTGTGGAGGGCTATACTGTGGTTTACAGGGGTTTAGAGATGATTACAGGTTTTTGAGGGTCGTAGAGGGATAGAGAGGTTTGCAGGGGTTTACAGGGGGTTTAGAGGCGTTTACAAGGTTAGGGGATTATAGGCGTTTACGGGGGTTTAGAGCGGTTTCCAGTGGTTTAGACGCGTTTCGATGGGTTTCGATCGGTTTAGAAGTGGTCTCGAGTGGTTTGGAGGTCTTTAGTTGGTTTAGAGGGGGTGTAAAGTGGGTTTACGGGGTTTACGTGGGTTTACAGGGGTAACAGGGATTTACATGGGTCCGGAAGGGTTTACATGGATTTAAAGGGGTATACAGTGGTTCAGAGGGATTTAGAGGGAATGTGAGGGGTTTACAAGAGTTTACATGTGTTTATAGGCGTTTACAGGAGTTTAGACGGGTTTAATCGCGTTTACCGGGCTTTAGGGGTGTTTAGAAGGGTTTGGAGGTGTTTGTAGGGGTTTGGAGGGATCTGGAGTGGGTTGGAGGAGTTATGGGATGTTGGGAGGGGTTATGCGGGGTTTAGAGAGGTTTAGATAGGTTTGGAGAGGTTTGAAGGGGGTTGTTGGTGGTTTGGAGTGGTTTGGAGGGTTTTGGAGGGGTTTGAATGGGGTTCTAGGGGTTTATAGGGTTAGAGGGGTTTAGTGGAGGTGCAGAGTGGCTTAGAATTTAGAGGGGTTTAGATAGGGTTTACAGATGTTTAGTGGGGTTTGGCTGGGTTGTAGGCATGTACAGGTGTTTAGTGGGGATTATAGGGGGTTGGAGGGGTTTGAAGGGGCTGGAGGGTTAGGAGTGCTGTAGAGAGGTGTGGAGGGGTTTATAGGGTTTGGAGGTGTTTGGAGGCGATTAGCGGGATTAGAGGGGTGGAGAGATTTAGAGGGCGTTTAGAGGGGTTTAGAGTGGTTTAGAGGCGTTGCGATGGGGTTCGATGGGTTTCGAGGTGTTTTGAGGGGCTTCGAGTGGTTTCGAGGGGTTAGTGGGCTTTCGAATGGTTTAAAGTGGATTGGGTGTGTTTCAAGGGGTTTCTATTGGGGTTTGAAGTAGTTTAGAGGGGTTTAGAGGGGATTGGTGTGTTTAGAGGGGGTCTGAGGGGTTTACAATGGTTTACACGTGTTTATAGGCGTTTACAGAGGGTTTAGACGGGTTTACAGGCGTTTATCGTGTTTAGAGGGGTTTAGAAGGGTTTGTAGGTGTTTGGAGGGATTTGGAGGGGTATGGAGTGTGTTGGAGAGGTTATGAGGTGTTTGGAGTGGTTATGAGGGGTTTAGAGGGGTTTAGATGGGATTGGAGACGTTTGCAGGGGTTTGTTGGTGGTGTGGAATGGTTTTGAGTGGTTCGGAGGGGTTTGAATGCGTTATCGCGGTTTAGAAGGGTTTGGAGGAGTTTGGAGGGTGTTAAATGTGTTTAGAAGGGTTTGGAGGGGTTGGAGAGGTTTAGAGGGGTTCAGGGGAGGTGTAGATTGGCTTAGACTTTAGAGGGGTTTAGATAGGGTTTACCGATGTTTAGTGGGGTTTGGCTGGGTTGCAGGCGTGTACAGGTATTTAGTGGGGATTAGAGGGGCTGGAGGGGTCTGGAGGGGTTTGCAGGGCTGTGGAGGGTGTGGAGAGTTTAGAGGTGTTTGGAGGTGTTTGGAGGCGTTTAGCGGGGTTTATAGGGGTAGGGGATATAGAGGGAGTTTAGAGTGGTTCAGAGGCGTTTCGATGGGTTTCGATGGGTTTCGAGGTGTTTTGAGGGGTTTCGAGTGGTTTCCGAGGGGTTCGGAGGCCTTTCGAGGGGTTTCGAGGGCTTTCGAGGGGTTTCGAGGGCTTTTGAGTGGTTTCGAGGGGTTTCGAGGGCATTCGAGGGGTTTAGAGGGGTTAGAGGGGTTTCGAATGGTTTAAAGGGAATTGGGTGTGTTTCGAGGGCTTTCGAGGGGATTGATGTGGTTTAGAGGGTTTTAGAGGGGATTGGAGTATTTAGAGGGGTGTGGTGGGGTTTTGATGGGTTTGGAGGTGTTGGAAGAGTCTGGAGTTGTTTATAGGGGATTAGAGGGTATTGGAGCGGTTTGGATGGGTTTGAAGGGATTTAGAGGGGATTGGAGGAATTTGGAGCGGTTTAGAGGGGTTTGGAGGGATATAGAGGTTTAGAGATGGTTGGAGGGGTACAAGTGTTTAGAGGCGTTTGCAGGGGTTTACAGACATTTACGGGGGTTTAGAGCGGTTTAAAGAGTTTACAAGGATTTGGAGGGGTTTAGAGGGTTTGAAAGGGTTTCAAGGGGTTTAGAGGACGTTTAGATTGGTTGAGAGGGGGTTTCGAGGGGTTTCGAGTGTTTAGAGATGTTTAGAGGGGTTTAGAAAGGGTTAGATGGGTTTTTAAAGAGTTTAGATGTGGTTTACAGGGGGTTTACATGGGTTTACATGAGTCTGGAAGGGTCTATAGGGGTTTAGAGGGATACACAGTGGTGTAGCGGGGATTAGAGAGGGTTAGACTTGTTTTCATGGGGTTTACAGGGGACCACATGCGTTTACAGTGGTTTAGAGGTGTTTGGAAAGGTATAGAGGGGTTTGGAGGGGTTCGCAGGGGTTTCGATGGGTTTAGCTGTGGTTCGAGGGCTTTTGAGGGGTATCGGTGGGTTTTGAGGTGGTTCGAGGTGTTTCGAGTGGTTTAGAGGGGTTTCGAGGTGTTTCATGTTGTTTCCAGCGGTAGAGAATAGGTTCCAGGTGTTTCGAGGGGTTTAGAGGGGTTTCGAGGTGTTTTGAGTGGTTTCGAGGTGTTTTGAGTGGTTTCGAGGGGTTCCGAGTGTTTCATAGGGGATTGCATGTGTTTAGAGTGCTTATTCGAGGGGTTTGGAGGGTTTAAAGGGGTTTGGAGCGGTTGACAGGGGGTTGACGGGAATTTACAGGGATTTAGAGGGGGTTTAGACGGGTTTACGGGAGTTTATAGAGTGTTTAGAGGGGGATAGAGGGGTTTCCAGGGGGGTTTAGAGGGATTTAGATGGGTTGAAAGAGGTTTAAAGGGGGATTAGAGGGGGTTTTGTGTGAGAGGTGTTTATAGCGGTTTAGAAGTGGTTAGATTGGTTTAGATGGTCTCGCGGGGTTTAGAATGTTTTAGATGCGTTTATCGGTGGATTTAGAAAGGGTTTAGAGTGGTATACGGGGGAGGGGGTTAGTTTGGGGCTTTAGATGGGGGCTTTAGATGGGTTTAGAGGTGTTTAGAGGAATTTAACCATATAACCATATAACAATTACAGCACGGAAACAGGCCCTCTCGGCCCTTCCAGTCCGTGCCGACCATTTGTTTTCCCCTAGTCCCATCTACCTGCACTGAGACCATACCCCTCCATTCCCTTCACGTCCATATACCTATCCACTTTACTCTTAAATGTTAAAATCGATCCTGCCTCCACCACTTCTTTTGGAAGCTCATTCCACCCAGCCACCACCCTCTGAGTAAAGAAGTTCCCCTCACGTTACCGCGAAACTTCTGTCCCTTAATTCTCATGTCATGCCCTCTTGTTTGAATCTTCCCTACCCTTAATGGGAAAAACGTATCCACGGTAACTCTGTCTATCCCTTTCATCATTTTAAAGACCTCAATCAAGTCCCCCCTTAACCTTCTGCGCTCCAAAGAATAAAGACCAAACTTGTTCAACCTTTCTCTGTAACAAACTTGCTTGCACCCTGGCAACATTCTGGTAAATCTCCTCTGTACTCTCTCTATTTTGTTCACATCCTTCCTATGACTAGGCGACCAAAATTGTACACCATAATCCAGAAATGGTCTTACCAATGTCTTGTACAGTTTTAACATTACCTCCCTACTCCTATATTCAATGCTCCGATTTATAAAGGCCAGCACACCAAAGGCTTTCTTTACCACCCTATCTACATGCGATTCCACCAGGGAACTATGCACAGTTATTCCTAGATCCCTCTGTTCCACAGCATTCCTCAATTCCCTACCATTTACCATGTAAAATGGTAGGTATGGTGTGGAGGGCTATACTGTGGTTTACAGGGGTTTGGAGGGGTTTAGAGATAATTACAGATTTTAGAGGGCCGTAGAGGGATGGAGGTGTTTACGGGATTTACAGGGAGTTTAGAGGCGTTTACAAGGTTGAGACGGGATTACTGGCGTTTACGGGGGTTTAGAGGGGTTTAGAGTGGTTAGAGGCATTTCGAAGGGTTTCGATGGGTTTCGAGGTGTTTTGAGGGGTTCCGAGGGGATTGGAGTGTTTAGGGGGCTGTGGTGGGGTTTACAGCGGGTTGGAGGGGTTTGGAGGAGTCTGGAAATGTTTAGAGAGGATTAGGGGGCTTTGGAGGGGTTTGGATGGCTCTGGAGGGATTTAGTGGGGTTTGGAGGGATTTGGAGAGGTTTGGATGGGTTTGGAGGGATTTAGAGGTTTAGAGATGGTTGGAGGGGTTTCGAGAGGTTTGGACGAGTTTGGAGGGGTTTGAAGGGATTTGGACGGGTCTAGGTGTGTTTAGAGAGGATTAGATGGCTTTGGAGGTGCGTGGCGGGGTTTGGAAGGATTTGGAAGGATTTGGAGTGGTTTACATGGGTCTAGAAGTGTTCACAGGCGTTAGGATGTTAGGGTTTACAGTGGTTTACAGAGGTTTAGAAGGGTTTACAGGGGTTTACAGAGGTTTAGACAGGATGCATGGTTTTAGAGGCGTTTAGAGGGGGTTAGAAGGGTTTACAGGTGTTTCCGATGGCTTTGATGCGTTTACAACTTTTTCAGGGGTTACTGGCGTTTACGGGGGTTTAGAGGGGCTTAGAGCCGTTTACATGAGGTTTAGAATGGTTTTGGTGGGGTTTCTGGTGGTTTAGATTTATTTAGATTGGTTTAGAGTCGTTTCGTGATGTTTCGATGGGTTTCTAGTGGTTTAGAGGTGTTTTGAGGGGGTTCGAGTGGTTTGGAGTGGTTTAGATTACTTTCGAGGGTTTCGAGGTGTTTCGAGGTGTTTCGAGGTTTAGAGGGGGTTTGGATTGGTTTAGATGGGGATTTAGAGGGGATTGGATGGGTTTAGAAGGGTTTCGAGGGAATTGGAGTGCTTAGAGTGTGTTTGGTGGGTTTAGATGTATTTGGAGGGGGTTATATGGGGTTTAGGGGTGTTTACAGGGTGTTACAGGGGGTTTAGACATGATTACATAGTTTTAGAGTGGTTCATAGTAGATTGGAGGTGGTTGGAGGTGTTCACGTGGGTTTTGACTGGTTTGCAGGGGGTTGGAGGGCTGTGAAGGGGTTTAGAGTTCAGAGGGCTTGTAGGTGAGGCCAGTTCGTTGGCTATATTTAAGAGGGAGTTAGATGTGGCCCTTGTGGCTAAAGGGATCAGGGGGTATGGAGAGAAGGCAGGTACAGGATACTGAGTTGGATCATCAGCCATGATCATATTGAATGGCGGTGCAGGCTCGAAGGGCCGAGTGACCTACTCCTGCACCTATTTTCTATGATTCTATGATTCTAGTGGGGTTCGGAGGGATTTGGAGGGGTTTAGAGCGAGTTTAGAGGGGTTAGAGGACTTTAGAGGGGTTTAAAGTGGGTTGATGTGTTTAGAGGGGGATTAGAGAGGATTGGATGGGTATAGAGGGGATTGGAGGGGTTTAGTGTTTAGAGACAGATAAGAGGGGTTTGGAGGTATTTCGAAGGGTTTGTAGGGAGTTTAGATTGGTCTGTAGGGGTTTGGATGGGTTTGGGGGGGGGGTTTAGAGTGGTTTAGAGGTGTTTGGGTGGGTTTAGAGGGGGTGTAAAGAGGATTTACAGGGCTGTACAGGGGTGTACAGGGGATTACATGGGTTTACATGGGTCTAGAAGGGTTTACATGGATTTAGAGAGGTATACAGTGGTTTAGAAGGGTTTAGAGGAGGTTTGAGGGGTTTACAAGGGTTTACATGTGTTTATAGGCGTTTACAGGATAGACGGGTTTACAAGCGTTTACCGGGGTTTAGAGGGGTTTAGAAGGGGTTGGAGGGGTTTAGACGGGTTTGGTGGGGTTCTGGAGGGGTTTAAAGGTGTTTAGAGGGATTTGGAGGGGTTGGAGAAGTTTAGATGGGTTTCGAGGAGATGTAGCGTGCTTTAGTGGGGTTTAGATAGGGTTCACAGGGGTTTACAGGGGTTTACCTGGGTCTAGAAGGGTTTACATGGATTTAGAGAGGTATACAGTGGTTTAGAAGGGTTTAGAGGAGGTTTGAGGGGTTTACAAGGGTTTACATGTGTTTATAGGCGTTTACAGGATAGACGGGTTTACAAGCGTTTACCGGGGTTTAGAGGGGTTTAGAAGGGGTTGGAGGGGTTTAGACGGGTTTGGTGGGGTTCTGGAGGGGTTTAAAGGTGTTTAGAGGGATTTGGAGGCGTTGGAGAAGTTTAGATGGGTTTCGAGGAGATGTAGCGTACTTTAGTGGGGTTTAGATAGGGTTTACAGGTGTTTAGTGGGGTTTGGCGGGGTTGGAGACGAGTATAGTTGTTTAGTGGGGATTAGAGGAGTTTCGAGGGGCTTGGAGGGATTTGGAGGGCTGTAGAGGAGTGTGGAGGTGTTAGAGTGGTTTGGAGGTGTTTGAAGGCGTTTTGCGTTTAGAGGGGTAGAGGGATTTAGAGGGAGCTTAGAGGGGTTTATAAGTGCTTTAGAGGGGTTTAGAGGGGTATAGAGACGTTTAGGAAGATGTAGGGGGGGTAAAAGTGGTATAGTGTATGGGGATTAGAGGGTTTAGAGGGGTTTAGTATGGGTTTTACATGGGTTTTTTTGGTACATGGGTTTACAAGGGTTTACTTGGGTCTAGATGGGTTCACAGGGGTTTACATGGGTGTAAGGTACATAAGGGGTTCACAAGGGGCATGTATTTTCACATACACCAATTGGTCAGTCATTCATACAATTTGGAAAAGCAACAGACTCATAAAAAACACATTTTAACATAAAACATCCGACCACAGATTTTATTTCGCCTTCCATCACAGTGACCTACAGATTCCTCACTGTGATGGAAGGCGAAATAAAGTTCAAGTCCCTTCACAGGTGTATAGAAGGAATTACAGGGGTTTATAGGTGCTTAGAGGTGGGTAGAGGGGTTTACAGGGAGTTTACATGTGTTTAAAGGCGTTTGCAGTGCTTTACAGGGGTTTGCAGGCGTTTACGGGGGCGTAGAGGGGTTTAGAAGGGTTTACAGGGGTATGGAGGGGTTCAGAGGGTTTAATGGTTTTAGAGGTCGTTTAGATGGGCTTAGAGGGGGATTAGAGGAGTTGAGGGGTTTACAGGGGTTTGTCTGGAGATATTTAGAGATGAGTTTCGAGGGGTTTAGAGGTTGATTTGATGGGTTTAAAGGAGGTTTCCAGGGGTTTCGAGTGTTTAGCGATGTTTAGAGGGGTTGAGAAGAGGGTAGATGGGTTTAGATGAGATTAGATGAGTACATGGGTTTACATGGGTCTAGAAGGGTTTATAGGGGGTTTAGTTGGGTACACAGTGGTTTAGCGCGGCTTAGAGGGAGTTAGTGTTGCTTACAGGGGGTTTACAGGGGCTACATGCGTTTACAGGGGTCTGGAGGTGTTTAGAAAGGTTTAGAAGGGTTTGGGGGATGTCGATGGCCATGAAGGGTTTCGATGGGTTTAGACGGGTTCAGAGGGGTTTCAACTGGTTTAGAGTTGTTTCGAGGTGTTTTAAGTTGTTTCGAGCGGTTGAGAATGGGTTCGAGCTGCTTCTTGGGGTTTAGAGGGGTTTGGAGGGGTTTAGAGTGGTTTCGAGGGATTTAGATTGGTTTAGAGGGGATTGCAGGTGGTTTAGAGTGGTTTCGAGCGGCGTGGAGGGTTTAGAGGGGATTGGAGGGGTTGACAGGGGTTTACAGGGATGTAGAGAGGGGTTTAGACAAATTTAAGGGGGTTTAGAGAGTATTTGGCGGGGGTCAGAGGGTTTCGATGGGGTTTTAGATGGAAATAGATGGGTTGAAATGGATTTAAAGGGGGATTAGAGGGGGTTTTGAGTGAGAGGTGTTTAGAGCGGTTTAGAAGCGGTTAGATTGGTTTAGATGGTTTAGCGGGGTTTAGAATGTTTTAGATGCGTTTATTGGGGGTTTAGAAGGGGGTTAGAGGGGTTTGGGGGGGTTTAGGGGGGCTTTAGATGGGTTTAGAGGTGTTTAGAGGAATTTAGAGATGTTGTGTAGGGCTCTACAGTGGTTTATAGGGGTTTAGAGGGGTTTAGAGATGATTACAGGTTTTAGAGGGCCGTAGCGGGATAAAGAGGTTTGCGGGGGTTTACAGGGGGGTTTAGAGGCGTTTACGAGGTTGAGAGGGGATTACAGGCGTTTACGGGGTTTAGAAGGGCTTAGAGGGGTTTAGAGTGGTTTTGAGGCGTTTCGATGGGTTTCGATGGGATTGTAGTTTCTAGTGGTTTCGAGGGGTTTCGAGGGGTTTCGAGGGTTTTCGAGGCTTTTCGAGGGTTAGAGAGATTTCGAATGGTTTTAAGGGGCTTAGAGTGGATTGGAGTGTTTAGATGGTATGGTGGGGATTAGAGGGATTTGGAGGGGTTTGGAGGAGTCTGTAGGTGTTTAAAGGAGATTAGAGGGCTTTGGAGGGGTTTGGATGGGTTTGTGTGAAAGATGTTTGGAGGGGTTTGGTGCGATTTGGAGAGGTTTGGGGGGGGCATTGGACGGATTTAGAGAGGTTTAGAGATAGTTGGAGCGGTTCCGAGGGGTTCCGAGATGTTTGGACCGGTTTGGACCGGTTTGGAGGGGTTTGGAGGGGTTTGTGTGAAAGATGTTTGGAGGGGTTTGGAGTGGTCTGGGGGTGTTTAACCATATAACCATATAACCATATAACAATTGCTGCACGGAAACAGGCCCTCTCGGCCCTTCCAGTCCGTGCCGACCATTTGTTTTCCCCTAGTCCCATCTACCTGCACTCAGACCATACCCCTCCATTCCCTTCACGTCCATATACCTATCCACTTTACTCTTAAATGTTAAAATCAATCCTGTCTCCACCACTTCTGCTGGCTCATTCCCCACAGCCACCACCCTCTGAGTAAACAAGTTCCCCCTCACGTTACCCCGAAACTTCTGTCCCTTAATTCTCATGTCATGTCCTCTAGTTTGAATCTTCCCTACCCTCAATGGGAAAAACGTATCCACATTAACTCTGTCTATCCCTTTCATCATTTTAAAGACCTCAATCAAGTCCCCCCTCAACCTTCTGCGCTCCAAAGAACAAAGACCTAACTTGTTCAACCTTTCTCTGTAACATAGTTGCTGGAACCCTGGCACATTCTACTAAATCTCCTCTATACTCTCTCTATTTTGTTGATATCCTTCCTATAACTAGGCGACCAAAATTATACACCATACTCCAGAATTGGTCTTACTCATGCCTTGTACTATTTTAACATTACTTCCCTACTCCTATATTCAATGCTCTGATTTATAAAGGCCAGCACACCAAAGGCTTTCTTTACCACCCTATCTACATGCGATTCCACCTTCAGGGAACTATGCACAGTTATTCCTAGATCCCTCTGTTCCACAGCATTCCTCAATTCCCTACCATTTACCATGTACGTCCTATTTTGATTTGTCCTGCCAAGATGTAGCACTTCACACTTAACAGCATTAAACTCCATCTGCCATCTTTCAGCCCACTTTTCCAAATGGCCCAAATCACTCTGTAGACTTTGAAAATCTACATCATTATCCACAACACCACCTATCTTATTATCATCTGCATACATACCTATCCAATTTTCCACCCCATCATCCAGATCATTGATGTACATGACAAACAACAGTGGACCCAACACAGATCCCTGAGGCACCCCACTGGTCACCGGCTTCCAACCTGACAAACAGCCATCCACCATTACTCTCTGACATCTCCCATTCAGCCACTGTTGAATCCATCTTGCTACTCCGCCATTAACACCCAAAGATTGAACCTTCTTAACCAACCTTCCATGGGGATCCTTGTCAAAGGCCTTACTGAAATCCATATAGACAACATCCACTGCTTTAACCCTCATCAATTTCCCCTAGTTACCGCTTCAAAAAATTCAAGAAGGTTTGTCAAAACATGACCTTCCAGGCACAAATCCATGTTGACTGTTCCTGATCAGACCCTGTTTATCCAGATGCTTATATATATTATCTCTAAGTATCCTTTCCATTAGTTTGCCCACCACTGACGTCAAACTAATAGGTCTATAATTGCTAGGTTTATTCTTTGAACCCTTTTTAAACAATGGAACAACATGCGCAGTACGCCAATGCTCCGGCACTATTCCCGTTTCTAATGACATTTGAAATATTTCTGTCATAGCTCCTGCTATTTCAACACTAACTTCCCTCAATGTCCTAGGGAATATCCTGTCAAGACCTGGAGACTTATCCACTTTTATATTTTTCAAAACTGTCAGTATTTCCTCCTCTTTGAATCTCATAGTTTCCATAGCTACTCTTACTTTTTCCCCTTAAATCACTTTTAAGTTCAATATCCTTCTCCTTGGTGAATACCGAAGAAAATAAATTGTTCAATATCTCCCCCATCTCTTTTGGCTCTGCAGATAGCTTTCCATTCTGGTTCTCTAATGGTCCAATTTTATCCCTCGTTATCCTTTTGCTATTAATATAGCTGTAGAAACCCTTTGGGTTTACTTTCACCTTTCCTGCCAAAGCAACCTCATATCTTCTTTTAGCCTTCCTTATTTCTTAGAGGGGATTTAAGTGCTTTGGAGGGGTCTGGCGGGGTTTGGATGAATTTCGAGTGGTTTGGGAGGGGGGGTTACCGTGGTTTACGTGGGTCTACAAGTGTCTATATGCGTTTAGAGGGGGCTACAGTAGTTTAGAAGGGCTTACAGGGGTTTACAGGGGTTTACAGAGGTTTAGACCGGATTGCCTGGTTTTAGAGGGGTTTAGAGGGAGTTAGATGTGTTTGCAGTTGTCTACAGTGGGTTAGATGCGTTTACAGGGTTTTCAGGGAATTACAGGCGTTTACGGGGGTCTAGAAGTGTTTAGAGCCGTTTACATGAGGTTTAGAATGGTTTAGAGAGGGTTTATAGTGGTTTAGATGGGCTTAGATTGGTTTAGAGTCGTTCCGTGGTGTTTCGATGGGTTTCGAGAGGTTTGGAAGTGTTTGAGTGGGTTCGAGTGGTTTCGAGAAATTGAGATGGGTTTCGAGGAATTTCGAGGGATTTCCAGTCGTTTCATATAACCATATAACCATATAACCATATAACAATTACAGCACGGAGACAGGCCCTCTCGGCCCTTCCAGTCCGTGCCGACCATTTGTTTTCCCCTAGTCCCATCTACCTGCACTCAGACCATACCCCTCCATTCCCTTCACGTCCATATACCTATCCACTTTACTTTTAAATGTTAAAATCGATCCTGCCTCCACCACCTCTGCTGGAAGCTCATTCCACACAGCCACCACCCTCTGAGTAAAGAAGTTCCCCCTCACCTTACCCCTAAACTTCTGTCCCTTAATTCTCATGTCATGCCCTCTTGTTTGAATCTTCCCTACCCTCAATGGGAAAAGCTTATCCACGTCAACTCTGTCTATCCCTTTCATCATTTTAAAGACCTCAATCAAGTCGAGTGGATTTAAACAAGACTATATGGATTAAGAGGGGGTTAGAGTGGGTTGGAGGTGGTTGGAGGTGTTCAGGTGGGTTTCGACGGGTTTGCAGGGGTTTGCAGGGGTTTGAACGGGTTTAGAGGGGTTCGGAGTGATTTCGAGGGGGTTAGAAGGGTCCGGTGGGGTTTGGAGGGGTTTGGAAGGCTTTATATGGCTTTCGAGCGGTTTCGAGGTGTGTGGACTGTTTTAGAGTGGTTTAGACGGGCTTGGAGGGTTTTAGATGGGTTTCGCGGGGATGGGAGCGTTTTGAGTGTGTTTGGAGTGGATTAGGTGGGTTTCGAGAGGGAGGTCAGGACATTAGAGTACTTTAGAGGGGTTTGAGGGGTTTAAAAGGGTGTTTATAAGGGGATTGGATGGGTTGAGAGGCATTTCAAGGAATTGGAAGGGTTTTAGAGGGTTTAGAGATTGCTTAGAAGGTGGAGGGATTTGGAAGGTTTTGTAGGGAGTTTAGATTGGTCTGTAGGGGCTTAGGGGAGTTTGAATGGGTTTAGAGTGGTTTAGGGGTGTGGGAGGGGTTCTGAGGGTAGTAGAGAGGGGCTAAGGGCTTACAGGATTCCAGAGGGATTAAAGGGGCTTGGAGTGGTTTAATGGGGGGAATCGAGTGGTTCAGAGGGGTTCAATGGGGGTTTAGAAGATTGTAAAGGGATTTGGAAGGGATTTACAGTGTTCAGAAGAGTTTAGAGCGGTTTAGAGGGGGTTTTGGAATGTTATGGGAGGATTTAGTGGATCTAGAGGGGGGTTAGATTGCTTTAGTGTGGGTTCAGAGGGGGATTACAAGGGGGTCAGAGAGATTAGATAGGTTTATTATGGGTTTTACAGGGGTTTAAAAGGGGTTAATCTGGCCTTGGGCTTTAGATGGGTTTAGAGAGGATTATAAAGGTTTAGAGGGGGGTATATAGTGCTTTTAGATGGGTTTAGAAGGCGTTTCGGTTGGTTTAGAGATCTTTGGAGGGATTTGCATGGATTTGTCGGTTTAGGTGGTTAGAAGGGGTTTGGAGGGATTTAGAGAGGTTTTGGAGGTTTGCAGTGGTCCTGGAGGTGATCGGGTGGGTTTAGAGTGGTTTGGAGGTGGTTGGAGGGGTTGAGAGGGTTTTAGAGGTTTGGAGGTGTTTGAATGGGTTTAGAGGGTTTTGGAAGGAATTGGTGGACTTTGGACGGATTTGTAGGGAATTAGAGGAGTCTTTCGGGTGTTTAGAGTGCTTACAAGGTTTTGAAGGATTACAAACGTTTATGGGGGTTTAGAATGGTTTAGAGCTGTTTACAAGTGGAGATTTCGAGGTTTAAGTGGGGTTCATCGTGGCTTAGAGGCGTTTCGAGTGGTTTTAGAGGTGTTTCGAGGTGTTTTCGATGGGTTTTGAGGGGTTTCGAGTGGTTTGTGGGGTTTAAATGGCTTTCGAGGGGTTTCGATGGATATAGAGGGGTTTCGATGGGTTTCGAGATGTTTAGAGGGGTTTAGAGGGGTCTATGGCGGCTTGGATGGATTTAGCCGGGATTGGGGGGGTTAGAGGGGGTTTTAGAGCGGTTTAGATGGGGTGTAGAGGGGATTGGATGGGATGGGAGAGATTTGGAGGGATTTGGATGGATTTGGAGAGGTTAGGAGGGGTTTGAAGGGGTTCAGAGGGATTTAGAGTGGTTTGGAGCAGTTAGAGGTTTATAGAACGGTTTTGCAGGTGTTTCCATGGTTTGGACATGATTTACATGGTTATAGCGGGGTTTAGAGGGAGTTAGAGGATTTACAGGGGGTTACCATGTTTTATAGGCGGTTTAGGGGGGTTTAACAGGGAGTTTAGATGGGTTTAGAGGGAGTTTGGAGTGGTTTAGACGGTTTCGGAGGGGTTTATAGGGGTTTAAAGAGGATTGTAAAGGGATTTAGAAGGGGTTTAGTGGGGTCTAGTAGAGGTTTATAGGGGTTTAGAGGGGATGAGAGCTGTTTGGGTAGATTTAGTAGGTCTAGACAGAGGTTAGATTGCTTTAGTGGGGTTCAGAGGGATTTTTGAGGGTTTGATGGGTTAATGGGATTTAGAGGGGGTTTAGTGGGGATTAGGGATGTGTTAGATTGGTTTTAGAGGGTGTCGATGTGTTTTTCTAGCGGGATTTAGAGGCGGTTTATAGGGGGTTGAGATGGGTCTAGGTGGGTTTACAGGGGTTTAGAGTGGTATACAGCGGTTTAGCGGGATTTGGAGGAATTTAGCAGAAGTTTAGAGGGGCATAGTGGATTTCGAGTGGCATATATGCGTTTCGAGGTGTGTCGATGTGTTTTCGAGGAGATTCGAGGTGTTTTTGAGGTTTTCGAGGTGGTTTGAGTGGGTTTAGTGGGGGGTTGGCTGGTGTTTAGAGAGGAACTTGGAAGGGTTTAGAGGCGTTTCGAGGATTTTAAGTTTATTTTTGAGGGGTTTTGGGGAGGGAATTTTGGTGTTTCGAGGGTGTTTTTGTGGAGTCTGGGTGGTTATCCCGTGGCGTTTAATATGGGGACTAGATGGGTTTGCCTGGGTTTGGAAGGTATCGGAGGGGTTTGGATAGGGATTTAGAGAGGTTTGGATGGGTACGGGTGGATTTGGAGTGGTGGTGGTTTGGGGTGGGTTTAGAGGGGTTTAGAGGGGTTTTGGAGGGGTTTGAAGAGGTATAGAGGGATCTGTATGGGTTTGGAGGGTGTAGTGGTGTTTTGGAAGATTTGGAGGTGTTTGGAGGGATTTGTAGGGTTTAGAGGGGGGTGTATGGGGTTTAGAATGGTTTAGATGGTTTAGGGGAGTTAGACCGGTTTACAGCGGTTTAGAGGCGTATATAGGGTTTTGAGGGGATTACAGGCGTTTACGGGGGGCTTTGAGGCGTTTAGAGCCGTTTACAGGGGGTTTAGAGGGGTTTAGAGGGGTACATCGTGTTTTATAGGGGGTTTAGAGTGGGGTACAGGTGTTTTGAGGGGTTTAGAGTGGTTTCGAGGGGTGTAGAGCGCTTTCGAGGGGTTCCGTGGGGTTTCGAGGGATTTCGATGAAGTAGAGGTGTCTAGAGCGGCTTTGGATGGGTTTTAGAGGGGTTTCGAGGTGATTTGAGGTTCAGAGGTTGTTTGGCGGGGTTTCGAGGGGATTCGAGGGATTTGGAGAGATTCAGAGGGTTTTCGAGGGGATTCGAGGTTAGAGGGTGTTTAGAGGGGGGTTTAGAGGGTTTAGTTAGAGGGGTAGAAAGGGTTTAGAGGTGTTTAGAGGGTGTTTGGATGGGTTTAGAAGAGGTTTAGAGAGGATCGGATGAGATTTAGAGGTGATTCGAGTGTTTATAGCGAGGTCAGTGTGTGTTTAGAGGGATTTAGAGATGGTTTAGAGGGGTGTATATGGGTTTTACAATGGATTTACAGAGGTTTAACATGGTCCAGGTAAGTTTACAGGGGTTTAGTGGGGGTATACAGTGGGTTGACGGGTTTTAGAGGGGTTTTAGAAGAGGTTTAGAGGGGTTAAATAAGCGATTCACACACCTCTTGAAGTGTATAGCATCCTTTAATAATGGCACAGGGTATAACGCACATCAGCAAGCACTGGTTACATTCTGTTACTGAACTATACCCAGAGAGGGGAAAGCGTTATGATTGATGTTAACTAAGGCGGGTTTATTGGTACTGAGATAGCTATACTATTGGTTGCATGCATAACCATCTACATCCTTCCCCTAAGAAAAGCAAAACAGATCAGTAGTCATGACAACAAAATTAAACAAAATCACCATAACGAACAGGTGGCTTACTAATCCGGCCCGAGTGTGTACAGATGTCTCCCCCTTCCCCCGAATGATTAGAAGAAACAGGAGGCCGCGAAACAGCCAGGGAACCAGAGAAAGGCGGTGTTGTAGGAGAAGCAGGAGAGCCAGAACCGCGACCGGCAACAGGTGACCCGCGCAAAGGAAAACAGGGCGGTGGAGATGGGGATCGCGGCATGCAGGCAACACGAGCTGGGACGGCAACCGGTTGATGGTACGAGAGCGGCGGGGCATAGGGGCCTGGAGGCTGCGGCTTCGGCTCATTCACGGCAAGCAGATGTTGACGGCTTCTTCGGTAAATAGTTCCTTCAAAGACGACCAGGTACGAACGAGGTGAATCGGCCACCCCCACTACGGCCAGACGGAAGTAGCCACTGGTGTTCTGCAGGCGAACAATCCTGTCCAGGCAACAGGGGATCGGGCGGTTTGCACGACCGATCATGGGAACGCCGCTGGCTGTCATGTTTCTCTTGAATGCGCCTCTGCACGGAGGCAATCTCCAGCACCCGAGGTTGCAGCTGGTGTTGAGCAAATCGGATAATAGGTCCTGGTTGTTTGGGACATCAGACGCTGAGCAGGGAACCTCATGGCCGGATCCCTGGAAATGTTCCTGTGGTTCAGGAGATCCAAATGCAAGTCGGAGTTAGACAGTCGCGCCTGCTCCATTCAAAAGCCTGGGCGCTGCGTTTGGAGGGATTTGGAGAGGTTGGAGGAGTTCGGGTGGATTTAGTGGTTTAGATGTGTTGGAGGTGTTTACAGGGGGTTTAGTGGGGTCTGGAGGGGTTTAGAGAGGGTTTGGAGGGGGTTAATGGAGGTTTTGTGGTGTTTGGAAGGATTTGGAGGGTTTGGAGGGATATGTAAGGGTCTAGAAGGGGTATGTAGGGGTTTTGGATTGTTGGAGGATGTATGGAGTGATTTGGAGGGCTATGGATGGATTTGGAGAGTTTGGAAGGGTACGCGTGGAATTGGATGTTTGGAGTGTTGGAGTGGTTTCGAGGGTTTAGAGGAGTTTGGAGGGTTTTCGAGGTATTTGAAGGTGTTTAAGATAGGTTTGGACGGGTTTTGAAGGGGGTAAGTGGTGTTTTGGAAGGATTTGAAGGGGTTTGGACGGATTTGTAGGGTTAGATTGTATGTAGGGGTTTACAGGGGTTAGGAGGAAGTTAGAGCGGTTTACAGGGTATAACAGTGATTTAGAGCGTTTTCAGTTTTTGAGGGGATCACAGGTGTTTACGATGGTTTTGAGGCTTTTAGAGCTGTTTACATTGGGTTTAGAGGGTCTTCGAGGGTTACATCGTGGTTTAGAGGGATTTAGTGGTTTAGAGGTGTTTTTGAGGGGTTTTCGATTGCTTCGAGGGATTTTCCGAGGAATACGAGGGGTTTAGAGCGGCTTGGAGGGATTTAGAGGGGTTTCGTGGGGATTGGAGGGTTTAGAGTGTATTTTGAGGGGTTTAGAGGGGTTTAGAGAGGGTTTTAGAGAAGGGTTAGAGGTGTTTGGAGGACTAGCGGTGTTTAGAGGGGGTTTGGATAAGGTTTTAGAAGGGGTTTAGAGGAATTAGATGTTTTATTAGAGGGGATTCGTGGGGTTTTATTGGGGTTTCGACGGGATTGGAGCGTTTAGAGGGTGTTTGGTGGGGTTTAGATGTGTTTGGAGGTGTCTGGCTGAGTCTGGTTTCGAGGGGTTTTTGAAGGGTTTCGAGGTTTTTCGAGGGGTTAAGAGAGGGTGTAGAGGGGTTAGGGGACTAGATGGCTTTAGAGGGGGGTTTGGAGTGGTTTGGCGGGATTTAGTTGTCTAAGGGGGTTTTTAATTGCCTTAGTGGTGTCCATGGGGGGTTTAGAAGGAGCTTAGAGGCTTTTAGATGGGTTGGAGGGGTTTAGAGGGGGGTTTAGATAGGCAAGGGGAGTATAGAGGGGGGTTTAAGGGGTTTATAGGGTTAGAGGGGTTTATGCGAGGTGTTTATTAGAGTTTTTAGAGATAGTGTATTAGAGGAAGAGATGTAGTTATAGAGGACGTTAGAGGGGTTTAGCATGCGTTTAGGTAGATGTTTAGAGGAGGTTAGAGTGTTTTCTTTTAATGCATGTGGTAGTGTGTTTAGAGGGTTTAGTTGGGGTTTAGAGGGGTTTAATGTGTATTGATGTGGGCTTAGAGAGGTTTTAGGAGGGCGTTAGAGTGGTTTAGAATGTGTTTAGGTGGTTTGGAGAAGTTTTAGAGTGTTTTATTTATGCATGTATAGTGGGTTTAGAGGGTTTTAGTGGGGTTTGGGGAGTGGTAAGGGGCTTTAGGAGGGGTTTAGAAAAGGTTTAAGAGTGATGTAAGAACGTTTTGAGGGGTTTAAAATATGTTTACATGGGTTTTACAGATGTTCCATATGGGTCCCAGATGGGTTTGCCAGTGGTTTATAGTGGGATACAGTGGTTTGGCGGATTTTAAGTGTTTTTAGAAGAGGATTAGAGGGTTGATAGTGGTTTTACAGGGGTGTAATGTTGGTTTATAATTCGTTTCGAGGTGTGTGTCGATGTATTTGAGGGGTTTCGAGTGGTTTCGATGGTTTCGAGCGGGTTCGAGCGTTTTAGTGGGGGTTTGGATGGGTAAGGGATTGGATGGGTTTAGTGGGGGTTCGAGGGGTTTGGAGGGATTTGATGGGGTTTCGAGGGATTGGATGTGTTAGAGGGTGTTTGTCGGGGCTGGGTGGTCTGGGTCTTTAGAGGGGATTAGAGAGGTTTGGATGGTTTGGAGGTGTATGTGAAGCGGTTGGAGGGATTTGGAGGGATTTGGACAGGTTTGCAGATTCGGATGGATTTAGAGTGGTTTGGAGTGGTTGGAGTGGTTTAGTGGGGGGTTGGGAGGCGTTAGAGTGGGCTTATTGGGGTTTGGAGGGGGTTAGAGCGGGTTCACAGCGGTTTACTGGTTTAGACGAGTTATAGCGTTTTGAGGGATTACAGACGTTTACTGGTTTTTGAGGCTTTAGAGCTGTTACAGTGGGTTTAGAGGGGTACATCGTGGTTTAAGCGGGATTTAGAGTGTGTAGAGTGCTTTCGTGGGGTTCGAGTGGTTTCTAGGGGTTTCGAGGGATTTCGAGGAGGTAGAGTGGTTTAGAGCGTCTTGAGGGGTTTTGAGGGGGTGTCGTGCTGATTGGAGGGTTTAGAGTGTGTTTGGAGGGGTTTGAGGGGTTTTAGAGGGGTTTTATTGTTAGAATAGTTGGGTTTAGATAGGGGATTCGAGGGGTTTAGAGGGGGTTGAGCGGTTTTTTCTAGGGGATTGGAGCGTTTTAGGAGGTGGTTTGGTGGGTTTTAGATGTGTTTGGAGCAAGTGTCTGGATGGTCTGGTTCTAGGGCTTT
Source organism: Okamejei kenojei (assembly GCA_035221665.1). NCBI lineage: Eukaryota > Metazoa > Chordata > Chondrichthyes > Rajiformes > Rajidae > Okamejei > Okamejei kenojei. Next base: position 71,751 of record JAVHYY010000799.1, read on the forward strand.
GAGGGTTTTCGAAGTGTTACGAGGTGTTAGGTGGGGTTAGAGGGGTTATGAGACTTTAGATGGGTTTGGAGAGGTTTGGGGGGACCTAGGATTGTAGAGGTTTGATTGGTTTAGTGACGTTCAGGGGGTTCAGAGGGAGTTTAACGCGTGTTTTTACGACGGTTTTGGATGGGATTAGAGGGGGTTTCAGATGTGGATGGAGGGGTAAATGAGTTTAGAGGGCGTTCACGGGTTTCGACAGGGCGTTTTAGAGTGGTTTAGAGGATGTTTAGAGTGGGTCCATAGTGGTTTAGAGGGGTGCAAAGTTGGTTTATATGCGTTTCGCGGTGTGTCGATGTATTTGAGGGTTTCGACGACTGCAGAGGAGGGTTTGGAGGGGGATCGAGCGATTTAGTGGGACTTTGGATGGGTGATAGGGGATTAATTGGCACAGGTTCGAGGGGGTTCGAGTGTTAGAGTGGATTACAGGGGTTTGGATGGGGTTGAAGGTGTTTGGAGAGTGATTTGGAGGGATTTGGAGAGGTTTGCAGGAGTGCGGGTGAATTAGAGTGGTTTGTAGGTGGTTAGGAGGGGCGCCGAGGGTTGAGCGGGTTAGAGTGTTTTGGAGATGTTTAGAGGGGTTTAGTGGTTTAGACATGATTACCTGCGCTTAGAGGGCTTTGGTGGGGAGGAGATTCAGAGGGGTTTGAGGGATATGGTAGAGGTCTGGAGGGGTTGGAGGATTTACAGTGCTTTGGAGGGGATTTTTGGGGTGGTTCAGATGGGTTTAGAGGGGGTTCGAGGATTTTGGAGATGTTCGCAATTTGGTTTATCGGGATCCGAGAGTTCAGGGGTTTGGAGCGATTGGAATGGATTGGAGGTGTTAGTGGAAGGGTTAGGAGGTTTGGAGCAAATCGATTGGTTTAGGGGGGTCTCCTGGCGAGGTTTGGGAGAAGTTTTGGAGGGATTTAGAGTGTTTGGAGGGTTAGGAGGGGTTTAGATGGTCTAGAGGCGTTTCGAGGGAATTAGAGATGTTTGGAATTGTTTAAGCGTGGACTCGAGGGGTTGAGGGTTAGATGGAGGGGATTCGATGTTTATAGGAGGTTGGAGGTGGGTTAGAGGAGTTTAGAGGATTTAGATGGGGTTCTCTGTGGCTTGGAGGGGTTTTGAGGTGTCTGGATGGGGTTTAGGTGTTTAGAGGGCTTGGAGGGGTTTACAGGTGTTTTGGAGGGGGTTTAAACTATTTATAGGGGGTTTGAGGGGTTGGAGGGTTTAGAGGCGTTTAGGAGGGGTTAGAGGGCGTTTAGAGTAGTTTAGATATGTGTACTGGGGTTAGGATGGGTTTGGAAGCGTTTAGAGGTGCTTAGAGGGATTCAGAGGGTTGAGGGGTCGGAGCGTTACTTGTGTTTTAGTCGGGATTAGGGAGGTTTGAAGGATGTTTAGGGGGTTTGGAGGGGATATGATGGTGTGACGGCTTCAGAACGGTTGGTGGAGTTTGCATGGGGCTGATGTGTTTGGGAGTTTTTTTATAGGGATTTAGAAGGGTTAGAGGATTAAGGGAGTTTAGAGTGGTTTAATTGTGGTTTAGAGATGACTGAAGTGCGTTTAGGTGGGTTGTCGAGGGGGTTTTAGAGACGAGTTTGCGGAGGGGGCTTAGAAGAGTTTAGGGCGGGGATTAGAGTGTTTTTAATGCTAATCTTCGCGGTTCCGTGGGATCCAGAAGGGATTTCCAGGGTTTAGTAGGGTATAGAGGAGTTTATAGGGATTTCGAGGTTTACAGGAGTGTAGAGGGGATTACATTGTTTTAGAGTGGTGAAGAGGGAGTTACTTGGGGTTTGCAGTTGTTTTACTGTAATTCCAGAGGCGTTTACTGTTTTAGAGGGATTTACTGCGTTGTCGGGGGTTTTGAAGGGGTTAGACTGTTTACAGGGGGTTTAGAGCGGATTCGTAGTGGTTTAGTGTGGCTTTTCGAGTGTTTTAGAGGCGTTTCGTTGTGTTCGATGGGGTTTAGAGGGGTTCAGAGTGTGTTGACAGGTTTAGAGTGTTTTTAGAGGGGAGTAGAGGGGCGTTCGAGTGGTTTCGATTGGTTTCGAGGGCGTCGAGGCTTTCCTGGTGTTTCGAGGGATTTAGAGGGTTTCGAGATGTTTAAGAGGGCTTCGAGAGGTTTTAGTTACGCGGGATTGGATGTTCAGAGGGTTTCGGAGGGGTTTTGGATCGGGTTTAGAGGGGTTTAGGAGGTGACTGGGGGGTTTTGAACGGTATGGAGCGGTTGAGGTGTTTGGAGGGAATTGAGGGGTCGAGGGTCTTTTGTATGGATTAATGGTAGGAGGATTTGGATGGGTTGGAGGGTTTGGAGGGGGTTGAAGGGCTTTAAGTCGGTGGTTGGATGGATTTAGAGTGGTTTTTATTTTTTTGGGGGGGGAAAAAAAAGAAAAGTGGTTTGTAGGCGTTTAAGATGGGTCTATTAAGATTATATGGAGGTTTGGAGGATCAGATGGGTTTAGATGGTATGAGGCGTTTACCAGGCTAGAATAGTGTTTAGAGAGATAAGACTAAGGGGGTTATGGACGATTTAGATTGGGTTTAGAGGGGTTTAGATGGGGTTTAAGAGATAGTAAATGCCTGTTGGAGTTTAGAGAGTTTAGATGAGGTTTAGAGTGTTTTAGAGATCTTGGAGGATTGGAGGGGGTCAAGAGAGGGGTTAGATTGCTTTAAGTGTGTATAGAAATGGTTTTAAAAATTTGTTTAGAGATTGCGTTTAGATGGTTTTAGAGGGGGTTTTAGAGGGTATGAGGACTAGATGGGTTTAGGGGGTTTAGATTTGGTTCAAATGGGGTTTTAGAGGGCTATAGAGGGATTAGAAAGGCGTTCAGCTGGGTTTGGAGGGTGTTTTAGAGGGTTCGAGGATGTAGCCGGGTTTTGGGTATTTAGAGGTGTTTAGGAGTTTTAGAAGTGTTAGAGTGGGGTGGGGGGGACGGGGTTAGAGGGATATAGAGGGGTTTAGAGGTTTTACAAGGGTTTAGAGGCGTTTATAGGAGTGTAGGAGGGATTACAGCTTTCCGGCGGTTTTTTAGAGGTTTCTGGAGTGTGATACGTTGTGGTTAGAGGGTTTCAAGTGGTGTAGAGGTGTTTCGAGTTGACGTGGGTTTCGAAGGGTTTAGAGGTGTTCTGAGGAGTTTTCAAGTGGTTTTGAGGGGTTTACATGGCTTTCGAGGGGGGGTTCGAGGCCTTTAGAGTTATTTCTAGTGTTTCGTGGGGTTTAGATATTCCGAGCAATTTTGGAGGTTTAGAAAGGTTTCAAATGGTTTAGAGGGATGTGAGAGGGTTGGATGGTATTGAGAGATTGAAGTGGTGTGGATGTGTTTGGTGTGTTTAAGAGGGGTTTAGAGTATTTTTGGAGAGGTTTTGGAGGGTATGACGTGGTTTAGAGGGGTTTGGCGAGTTCGGCGGGGGTTCGAAGGGGTTTAACGTGTTTGTTTGGCTTTCGAGGCATATGGAGGGTTTTTAGCGGTGGTTAGTGGGGATTGGGAAGGTTTTCGAGAAGTTTTAGAGACGATTGGGGTGATTCAGGGGTCTAGAGGGAGTTTAGAGTGCTTACCAGGGAGTTTCGCGGGTTTTAATGTGTTTAGGGGGTTTTAGATGGGCTTAAGGGGTTAAAGGGGTTTGGAGGGGCTAGAATGGTTTAGAGGGGGTTTAGAGTGTTTGGAGGGGTTTTGAGGGTTTTAGAGGGGTTTGGAAGGAGTTTGAAGGGGTTTAGTTGGTTTAGAGGAGGTTTAAAACTGGTTAGAGCGATGTAGAGAGGGTGTCAAAGTGTTTATCGATGTTTGGAGCATTTAGGGAGTCAAGATGGGGGGTGGGAGTGTTTAGAGGGATAGAGTGGCTTGGAGCGTTGGAAATTTTATATTGTTTAGGTGCGATATTACAGCGATGGTTTAGAGGGGTTCGATGGATTGGAAGTTGTAGGTGAAATTGGAGGGGTTTGGAGGGATTTGGAGAGGATGGAGGGGCGCGGGTGGATTTAGAGTGGTTTGAAGTGGGTTGGAGGATCTAGAGTGGATTAGAGGGATTTGGAGGGGTTTGAAGGGGTTTGGAGGGATTTGCCGAGGTTTAGATGCGTCTTAAGATTTTTGAGGGCCACGTGCGTTTACGGGGGGTTTTTCGGGGGGTTTAAAGCCTGTTTAACATGGGGGGTTTTACATGGGATAGAGGGGTATATCGTGTTTAGAGGGGTTCAGAGTGTTTAGGGCCGTTTCGAGGTGTATCGATTGGTTTCGAGGATTTTAGAGAGTTTTTTGAGGGTTTCGAGTGGTCTCGAGGGGAGTAGAGGCTATCTTGGGGTTTGGAGGAGTTTTCGAGCGCTTCGAGGGTTTTAGAGGGTTTTACAGCGCTTGTGAGGGGATTAGCGGGCGTTCACAAGGATTGGAGGGTTTAGAGGTGAATGGAGCGGTTATTGGGTTCGAAAGGGTTTAGAGGGGATTGGATGGTTTTTAAGCGGGTTCGATGGGGTGGAGACGGGTTTCGAGGGGTTCCGAGGGGACTGGAGGGTTTAGAAGGTGTTTTGGTGGGGTTTTAGAGCTGTTGCACGTGTCTGATGTGGCCTGGTTTCGAGGGTTGGAGGGTGATTCGATGGGTTTTCGCGTGGTTTAGAGGATTGCGATGAGTTTACTGTTGGTTTAGAGGGGTTTCGAAATGGTTTAGAGGGGATTGGTGGTTTAGAGGGGGTTAGGAGTGGTTTAAAAGGTTTTGGAGGGTTTTGCAGGGGGTTGGAGTGTTTGGCGAGATTTAGAATTGTTTGGAGAGGGGGTTTAGACGTGGTTGGAGCCGGGTTGGAGTGGTTTGCAGGGTTTGGGCGGTTGAGGTATGTGTAGGGGGTTGGAGTGGGG